>VXBI01004875.1:544353-567562 GCA_013397375.1 Toxostoma redivivum | reverse complement strand
ATTATATTATTATTATTATAATTTCTAAACATGGATATACTGCTCATAGTTTCACTGATTATTGTTTTGAAGGCTGCATATAACTATATATTTATTTAAAACACAGTTTAAATTGAGAATAAATCAATTAAGTTATGCACAACAGAAATCACCCACATTAGTATAAACTAATATTCTGATTTAACAGAAAACTCAAACCAAGAGCTACTCTTGACCCTGGATTCCTTGAAAAGGTAAAAAGTACACCTGATGTGAACAGGTTCATAATAATAATCTTTTGTAAAGAGTTGCAATTTTTTCAGTCAAATGATATCATCAAGTAAGTGTACAACAGCACGTACAACAAATTAATAAAGGACACTTTGGTGTGAATGTGTCCTGAGAAAATGCTGTGGGCAGAATAAAAAAAAAAGGAAAATTAAAAGATTGTTGAGAGACAGAAAAGTTATCTTTTCGTCATCTGTTATTAAGTAAGTATCTAGGAGCTGAGACCTATCTGTTTACTTGGAAAAAAAGGAGAAGCAAAGCAGGAAGAACTGAATAAAGCCACATTCAGCCTTCAGGCCGTCATCTGAGAAAGCTTCTGGGCTCATGTGTGTTTATTTTGAATTAACTAAAGTCTAGTGTGAGCACAAAATTAATTCCAATTTAATTCCCAATGACTTCATATTTAAATGGTAGCTTGCTGCAATGAGGCCGAAGTCTCATTGCACAGAAGGAAATCTTAACAAGTGAGCAGTTTAATAAAAGCCATCTACATGGAAACTAAATGCTCAGAGGGCAAAAACTGAAATAATAAATTGAATTTGTGGTATGCAAAATTGTGTGTACAGAAAGGGGATGGTTATTCTCCTTAAACATGGCATAATTTCTTGCATCTGATGATTAATATATTATATGATTGTCCATGCCAAGCTTGTTTCAGCTATGCTACTGTAAGCCAAAAGCAAAATATAAAGAACTTATGGGACAGCATAAAACATCTATGACTGTTGCACCTTTCAGGAGTTATCACCTGTAAATATATGTAAAAGAGGTTTGAAAAAATTATTTCTTGCCTTTCACATAGCAGAAGGCCCCAGCTAAGCATGTTTTAAAATTAATTAATTACCATTATGATCTGAAAAATTGTCATTATAACATGGCATGTCTACTTCCTTTTTTGCCTTTACTTGTCTTTTTCGCCTTCACTTGTCTTTTTCTGCATAAGATTCAACTCAAAAAAGATTTATTAACTTTTCTACTTAAATTTTATTTAAAATACACATAATGAAATTATAACGGAGCAATAATCATTGGAACATTAATGGAAATCATCTATTTAATTTCGGTAACCTCATGTCCTCTTTTTATTATTTTTTGCAGAAAAATAGAGCAACAGCTATATACTGGAATTTTAATTTGCTTCTCCATTTTAAAGGTTAGCAAAAGATCCTTCTTGGCTCCTCCATTCCTGTAATGGAGTCACAATTTTTTAAAATGTATTTCATTCTTATTTTGATCACTGAAGCTAATGAATGCACAAGCTCACAAGCTGGGAGACTTAGAGGGACTGAACTCTTTGTCCTCAATACAGACAAAAAGCCAAGTCTGGGCAGTCTCATTTACATTAATTATTATGTTTTTCCACCATAGTTTCAATTACTGTTTTTTATTGCCTCAGCTGGTTTTAGTGGATTGCTTATGCCCTTACTATATTTGTTATTGGTCAAGGACATATGGGATCAAAATTCTGCCTGAATTCACCCTCTTCACCTAGCTAAGAAGGTAATTAGAATTACTTCACTCACAAAATGCAGCTCTGCCACCACCACCAGCAAATCCTAGTTTTCACCTAACAGTCTTCCCAATATCTGGTATAGATTCCAACAACAAAATATAGAATGGGACAGATAACTTCTTCATCAGAGCAGGACTCAGAAAAATCATTATAGTTTCTGTCACAGATGAGCAAAATTTTACCTAAATGGGTTTTCATGTCAAAGCACATTCTTAGCTCCTCAAGACAGGTGTTGGTAACTCACTGATCAGTTAGTTATATTCCTAACCTGAAATTAATGGATTTTGTGTGCCTAATGGAAAGTTAATGCCATTACACTATCTTTTTAAATTTTGTTTTTTTTTTCTCCCAGAGAACTTATATGTGATTTTTTATTTCATAAGACACCATAATTTTTGAGTTTATTGATTAGAACCAGTAAAAATCTGGTTGATGGAAATCTGTGATTTTTTTTTTTTATAATGCCAAATCAAGATGATGTAGTAGTAATAGTAGTAGTAGTAGTAGTAGTAATAATAATGTTATTAGCATATGTTGCTATTGTTGTTATTAATTATTAAACTATGGAATTTCATTGTCCAGACTGCGTCGTCCACCTTCTTCTGAACAATTTTGATAGACAGGGTTTGCACGGCCAAGCTTTGCTAATGGGGAGAAAACTTCCTCCATGTCCTACAGAGACAATCACCAATCACTGGTAGGTCCAAAGATGGGTGTGGGTCAGTGATTGCCCAATCAGAAATGGTGTTAAGGTCCCTGAGAAAACATATTTAGGAAGAAAAAGGAAAAAAATATTATTGTGTACTTATAATTGTGGTCAGAGAAAATGAGGGGTGAGAATATGTGAGAGGAGCAACTCTGCACTCCCAGGTCAGTGGAAAAGCAGGTGCAGGAGCTGCTCCAGGCACTGTAGCTGAGATTCCCCTGCAGCCCGTGGTGCAGCCCATGGTGAGGAGCTGTGTCCCTGCAGCCTGGGGAGGAGCACAGGGATGCTGAGATCCACCTGCAGCCCAGGGAGGAGCTGCACACCAGAGCAGGTGGATGCCTGAAAGGAAGCTGTGATTCCATAGGAGTCTTGTCTGGAGCAGGATCCTAGGAGGGGGTGGTAGACCCACGAAGAGAGGAGCCCATGCTGGAGCAGGTTTGCTGGAAGGACTTGTGACCCTGTGGAGGATCTATGCTGGAACAGCCTGTCCTTGAAAGACTGTACCCTGTGGAAGAGTGACCCACACTGCAGCAGTTTGTTGCCTGAAGGATGGAGTTGCGTTGGAGAACTGTCTCCTGTGAAGGGCCCCCATTCTGGAGCAGAGGACGGACTCCTGTCCCTGAGCAGCAGCAGGTAAAACGTGTGATGAACTGATCACAACCCCCATGCCCTGTCTCCCTGCACTGCTGGGAGAGGAAGGACAGCTGGTAAGGAGGGAGGGGTGGGTGGAAGGTCTTTTTGAGTTTTGGATTTGTTTTTTTATCCTCATTGTCCTGACCTGATTTTGTTTGTGATAAATTCAGTTAATAACTCTAATTCTAGCTTGTTTTGCCCATCATGGTATTTAGTGAGTGATCTCTCTCTGTCTGTCCTTACCTCAACTCATGAACCCTCTGTTATATTTTCTCTTCCCTCTCCAGCTGCAGAGGGAGTAAGTGAGAGGCTTTGGTGGGTGCCTGGAATCCAGCCAGGGACAGTAAACATCTTATTTCATCCAAGACAAAGACAAAACCAAGGACATCGAAGAATAAAGATTTTGGCAAGACATTATTTTGGCATATTAGGATTCAAGAAGAATGTAGAAGACCAGATGGCTCTTGTCTTTAAGGAGCCCAAATGCAGAGGCTGGCAGTCAGTTCAGGATCTGACTCGTAGCTGGCATAACCAAAAGATCTTCAAGACATGAAAGAAGAAAAATGGATAGATGTTTTGAGGGTAATGTTTAAAAAGAAATAGACTGTCTTTTGCCCTAAGGACAAAAGAACATAGGAGGTTTCTTGCTGAATCTTTTTTTGCCATTAAATGCAAATGATATGCTTTTTTGTTTGTTGAACTGAAAGTAGAACTCTGCTTAAAAAAAATACATGAGGACTTTTGGTACATTTGCTGTATCTTGTGGTGTCAGCCACAGCAGCATGCAAAATTGGGCAGTGAAGGAGAAAGAACACAGGATCATGTAAACAGGTATATTTCTGAACCAAATAGTTTGAATTAACACCACTTGGTACATTGCATTTTATATTTTTTTTTCCCAGTAGAAGAACCTGATATTGAGAATTGAGAAATTACTGACATTCTAGTGTGTACAGGCACTTCAGGAAATTCAAACTATTCACTTTATTGTCATCTTTTAGAACTGCATTTTTTTAACTTTGTGTTTTATATTTGGAAGTCTTGAAATTGTTATGACCACTAAATATCAAAAGGGTAGTAAATGTAGGTAAATCAGCACAAAATCTTATTCACAAAGACACACGGAATAACTTCTAAACTGCCCTGGGCAAACTCTTGACTCAAGAAAAAACAGTTCCAATGTTGGTATAATTAGTGTCATACATGCTAAATTATGTAAAATTAAGCATTTTGTATGAAATTAAATATAAATTTAGGTTCTTATCTCATTCAAGTGCAAAAAGAGCAAGTGTTCTTACCTGTCAGTGTTGATTTGGATTTCATGCAGCTCACTTTAGAATGGCTGCTGATTTTGTCATATTTACATTATAACCTGTTCCACAATTTCTGCATGATCATCAAAGCTTTATCTATTTCCTGGACAAATGTATAACCTAGGAGAATGACATTTCTGTATTGTATTACTAACTTTCACACTTATCCTTGAAAAGACAGATTAAATTATATTTGTCATTATATTTCCATACTACTTACATGATAAAGGCTATTTGATAGATTTTATGAGGACACAGAACAGTATGACAACTATTTAGTTTGATCCTGATTAAGAAAGACTACGGGATTTAGTGAGGTTATACACTTAAATAAGTAATCTTGTGCTACCACATTTTTTCCACAGGGCTTTCAGAAATTTAGGTGATAAAGGACAATAATTTTGTGTGTGGTTCCTATGACTAGTTCAATACTTAAAAAACAGCAAAAAAATTTTGAATTTAAAAAATACACAACATGTAATCTGAACTTCTATAGAATTTTATACCTTAGTCAACATCTGTAATAAAATGAGAAATGACTCTCCATTTAGATAATGGTCAAGTTCCTTCTAGTTTGGTAAACAAATATATCTTTCTTTGTCTCAAATAATAAGTCAATGGCTGTCAGGGAGCAGCAGTAGTGGGGTTGGTCCTGAGGGATGGGAGGGTGGCCCAGGGCAGGCAGGGCTGTGCCACCCTAGGAGAGAAGCAGAGCAGGATGGCCACAGCAGAGCATCCTGCCAGGCACCCCCAGCACCGGGCAAGTGGGAGGTGATGGGTGAGGCTGAGGATCAGTCTGGGGAGCAGGACTGGGCTGGGGGACACCCATGGCAGGCTTCAGGCAGGGATGTGACATTCAGATCTGAACTTAACTCGAGCCTCTGCACACAGGGACTGGGGGATGTGTATGGATGTGCATGTGTGTGTTTAGGATGGTGTTCAGGGAAGGCTAAATAGGGCTAGTACCCTTCCCTGAATATTAAAGCCTCAGAATATTTTTGTGGGTGTCTTCTAAATTCAGATTTTCAGTATCTTTTACAAAGTGGGGACATTAGAACTAGATCCTGTATTCTAATGTTATTCCATTAATTCCATATTAGTTTAAGTTATCCCTCTATCAATGTAGAAAAATAAAATATTCAGCCTCAAAGCTATTGTGAAAGATGTTTCATAATGTTCAGTACCAACATATGAATTTCTAATATTTTTCTGATGCATAGAATTAAGGCTACAAGATGCATCCTTAGGTGTGAAATTTGTGTTCCTCGTTGTATCATTCTTAAACAACTTTGCTAAAATAAGTATGACTCTTTAATTTATTTAAACCCCTTTCATCTAACATCATGTTTCTTATTTACAAACATACTGTGGTTTATTTATCAGAGAATTTTAATACGCCTTGAGTTTTTTTTTCAGTGATTCATACTTATAGTTGTATTTATTTGGTACAAGAAATAAGACAAATTATGCAAGTTTTATGACTTGCTGGTACCCTAAGATAAGGAGAGGTTTCAGTACTTATCTGATATGTAAACAGTTTCTTTTTTTCTACTGGCAAAGGCAGTCTACCTGCTGGAAGATAAAGCTGATGGAGTTTGTGTCCTCAGTTCAGCTCTAAGACTTAAAATCAATTCAGTTAGGGAAGAGTGATAAAGTCATTCTAGTAAAGGTAAGATACCATGGATTTATACATATATTTGATCAAGCCCCGAGCTGCTACAGCTTCACAGGGATCTACAACATGCATATATCTTCTATAATTACGTGCAAATATTGTTGAGTATTAGTTACCTCTTCTGTAAGAAAAGTGTGTTTACAACCTGGAGATTTGTGCATTTTTTTGCTTCTCTTAAATGCTTAACTATGGATTACCAACCTCCCCCACCCCCGCATAACACAAAACTAATGGTTAATATGTTTATTTTCCAAATAAAATATCAGTACAAAAGAGGCACAGGTGATCTGTAACTATGAAAAGCTGTATGAAAATGGCAAAAATAAAATTTACAAATATTTTACAAAAGCAACGTTTATACTAACCTCATTTCAATCTGTTAAGTGCATCTCTGTATAAGTGCCATGAGCATCAGTTCTTTCTTCATAGCTATGCACAACACAAAAATACTTTTTGCCTTTCCGCACACATGAATTGAAATGGATCATTTGAAGCTAACATGATCAAATAATAAATAATATACGTGTAATACGTCATACACTTTGTAATGTAAGACATGTATCACATACATAGTGTATAATACATGATATATTAAACTCAATAAACTTGTTGCCAGTTAGTTTGTTCCATAAACCTTACCTGGAATCAAGTTCAATCCCCCTGCAACGAGCAAAGACATCAACTAGATCAGATTGCTCACAGCCCTGTCCAACATAACCTTGGACACTTTTGGTGATGGGGCATGCACCATCTCTCTGGGCAGCCTGTGTTTCCAGTGTTTCACTGGAAAAAAGTTCTTCCCTATAGCTCATCTCAATTCCTCCTCTTTTGAGATATGACTAAAGCAATTCACTGATAATAGAAAAAATATTGATCATAAATCTATGTGTATGGTGTGAACAGACATAATGAGGAAAAAAGAAGAATGGGACCAACGAAAATAAAAGTGGAAAGTAAAAGCAGTAGGAGAAATAACATAGGAGAAAAAAGATGATGCAAGCTTGAAAACAAGAGAGAAAAGTCCAGAAGGGATTGCAAGAAGGAATGTGTCTTTATTTGATGCTTAGTAACTTTTTTTTTCCCTTTTAACCAAGGAAGATATAGAAGAGGTGAAAGCCAGAGAAAGAGACATTTCCATGGGAGACAAGCAATTTTTTACTTGGTCTTAGTGAAGTCAGAGTTAGGAAGCCTTACATCAACTGTTCTGCTTCTGTTTAGAGACAGTATTTCCCTCACCTTTGTCCCATGCAACAGTGCTTAGTTTTACCAGCTTCTGCTAGACATCCTTTTAACTAAAGCCTAATTGGAAGCAACTTACCAAAAAATCAGGTGCTTTAGAATCAGTACCTATAACACTTTTAGAATAATAAATAATTATATGTTTCCAGACCAATTATTCCAAGTAAGTACAACATTACCTAATTATCAGACATCAAACATATATGCTTGCTACTTGATTTTTCAAGGGCACTCAAGCATGACAACAGCAACACACATAGACAAGTTCAGTGGAATAATTAGCAGTTGGTAATGAAAAGAAAATATTGTCAAGGACTCTTTTGTACACAAGCTCATTTGTTGGTGAGTGGAAGGACACTCTGTTGCTATTATAATATTAGTTTGTCTCCAAGAGAAATAATTAAGAAGGCAGTTTAGAATGCCAACAAACCCCTTGCTAGATTTCTCAAATTTCTTAATGCAATAAGTATGCACTGCTTCTGAATTTTATAGTTTTTTCCAGATTGAAAACAAAAAGAATAATATGAAGTAATATAATAACTAGGGTTGGTGAAATATGTAAACAATATTATATTTAGCAAAAAATGTGCTTTATTTTTAAAAGAAAGAGTACTTATTTTATACTTCTCTTCTATACTAATAGGAAGCCTTGAACATAACATGAAATGAAGGTTGAGATGTAATTTAGTTTTATAAAATTTGATTTGTTGGTAATATGTTATTGCTATATAATTTCTCACACAATACCAATTCTCTGACAAATCTAACACTAAAAACTCTTAATAAGGTCTTGTGTGAATGTCTCTGCTGGAAATTCTTCCTTTTATTTCCTTTCTCCTATAGTGATGATATGTTAGCAAGAACCAAGTTCAAGTCAGTAGTCTTAGCTTTTACTTTTCACAAAACAGGTTCCATTTGAAAATATTATCTCACTATCTCAACACTCTGTACATTTGCAAACTGATATCTAGTCAAGTGCATTAATAATACTGATACACATGATAGAACTGGGTTCTGCTCCATCATAATTTTCTGAACAAACTGAAATTCTGCTGTCCACGAACTCTAAAGTATTGAAAAAATATTTTTATTTTCATTTTTGTGTTGGTGCATATTTCATCTCCATGTACATCTTAGAGATGTTTTGGGTTTTATAAATCTATTTCTTACTAAACAAAAGAAAATACAAAAATGCTGCTGACAACTGCACAGAATTGTAAAAGGAACCTGAAGGTACATTGTACCTTTCCAACAAGACAAACTGTAGCTAATGTTTGTGAAGAACAAACCTGCAGCAGACAATAGTTTGTGTCTCAAGCTGTATGTATGAGGAATGTATAGCCACAGGCAAGTCAGTGTCAGCAATGGCACCTGGGGACAACAGTGTATCACAAAGGAAGGAATCTGAAAAGAGACCAAGGCCCAAATTGTGTACTTGTGGCTTAGAGGCAGCAGTCAGCCAACAGGAGTGTTTAATTCCTTTTCACATGGGGCAGAAGAAGATGAAAGACTCCACAATCACTTCCTCTCTCTGAAAGAATCCCTGATAAGAGAGGGAGCAAGCAAGAACAAAGAAAGCCCATGTCTTTCTACCTTGCTCGATAAATTTGTTATGCACAGTCACCAAGATAAATAAACCTGGTATTCAGGTTTATTGAATATAAATCTTGCAAAGAAAATGTAAGTAAATAGTCCCCCTTGAAAACAAAAATCTACAAAAGCACAATAGATGTGTTCTAAATTTCACTAGTTGCCAGCATGTTACGACCATTTTCCACATGCCTCTTCTAGTGGGCATCATAACATGTTCTGAAAAGAATATGTCAAAATCAAAAATTATCTGAGGCCTTCCTTCATATAATGATATATTTATACTTGTATTTCTATTCTCATAATAGCCAAAGAGGTTTGGAGAAACCCCAGGTCTACATGTCCAGGATTATAGGAAAGCTATTTCTTCAGTCATTGTTTTAGTGTGTTTGGCTCGCTGTTGTTGAGAGCAGCTGTAGAGGTGACTTGGTTAGAAGGTGAAACTTACTGAGCAAAAGAACATGACTGTTGAAAAGTGCTGACAAGAAAGGACTGACAGAGAAAGGACTCCCAGGCTGAAACTGCCAGCCTGGGAGCTAGGCCTAGGAATGATAAATGTCCTTGAAGTACAGCTTGATACACAGAGACTTGACACATCCTGAGATACCACTGACAAGCACAAAAACAAGGCACTGTAACAGCAACTTATTGTCTGAAAGGGTGGAAAACTGTCTGTAAAAATAAAATTACTCTGAAAGAACGAAAAATACCATCATCTACTGGCTGTTAAGGTTAAAAAAAACCAAAATTAAGTGCAACTACTGTCTGCTCTAAGTAGTAGGTTCTATGCTCTCATATCTCATAACAGGACATTTATTTTCATCTAAAATGGAGCCTCTCTCTCTCAGATCTCCTCACACTACTCCAATATTTCCTTTCTTAAACAGACTGAATTCTCCACATTATTTTTTTATGAAATCTTGGACTTCCACTGAGAAGTCCTGTCTGACTTCAGACTGAGACACAGATGATCACTGGAGTGAGATTCTGTCTTTTACCTCATTGCACCCAATTTTTGGGGTTCATTTGGTTTGCCCTCCTACCTCTTGGATGGTTGGATCCCCATCTGGAATCAGTTTGTCCTTCCCTTTGGGATTGTTTTTTCTCTTCTGAAATCTGTCTAATTCACTTGATAGTGATGAGATATTTATCTCCCAATTAGTACTCTAGACCTGTTGTTAAATTGTTGATAAGTTATTTCAGTAATGATAAGTTTACGTAAGAATATATGTCTACTTGGCTGTTGCTGTTATTGCTTGTTGGGACATGATTGATTACTGTTATCATTGATTGTTGACACACTTTTGATTGATCCTATATCAATGAATACTGATAATTTGCAATAGTTTGAGATACATCTGCTTGGTTTGTTAATCATAAGTATACTTGTAAGTGGTAAGTTTTGTTGTAGTTTACATGGTAATGGTGATTCATGTGGCATTTGTGGTAACTATAATATAGTAGAGAAATTTAAAGGATAAAGTCTTGGTGTCCTTGTGTATTACAAAATCCTACTAACCCTTTGTTGTGATCTTTATACCTCTGAAGAGCAGTAAGACTTTAGATTTTGACAATCATTAAACTCAATGGATACAAGCTTCTTTGTCAAAAATACTGACTAATGTGAAATGAATGATTGTTTAGACAGCATCCCTTCAAACATTCTCGAGTAACTAATGAAACAGAGCTGTGTTTTATTTTTCTTTGAGTTGTCAAAAGTTTGAGGGTGTATCAACAGTTTCATAATATCAATAAATATAAGTAATTTGAATTTAATGTTTGGGTTTTCAAAGACAGGAGGAGGGAAGGAGTTGTTAATCAAATAAATGCTGGAAAGGATTAACTATGGATAGGATGGAGAGGAGATTAGCTATTATCCTATGTAGACATCTACATCTAATGTAGTAAAAAAAGACAGTATATACCAAGTCAGCATGGGAAAAGCATGTTTTTCCTCAGTCTTAAATTGAAATGCATGTCAAAATTTATTACAAGCTGTAGCTAAGTAAATTACATATTACATAAGCTCTCAAATGAGAAGTCTAACAATATTTCTTACAATATAAGATTTCAGAAAACAAGGTTAATATAATTTTTAAAAGACATTTAAAACATTTTGTTGAGGTCGATTTTTATGCGATACCTATGTCTGAAAAGAGCAAGTTTCATTTAGGCTTAATGATTTAAAAGAAGTAAAAGTGACAGGTTCAATTGTGCAGGTAAAAAGACATCACAGACTACCAGCTCTGAGACAATGTCCCTTTCAGTACAATAATGCAACCAAAAATTATCTATATCATGAGTTCAAAGGCAGGACAAAAAATTTCTGATAGATATTTAGAGCAAACTTGAAATTATACATGTATATGTTGGAATATATTTCTGGTTAAATATGTGGATTGTATACTTTTGTTCTTGTTACAACATTTTTTTACAGTAACTACGTATGTGTGGCTTGACAACACAGTACTCTTTAAAAGGCCTCTAATTCTGTGATGTGTACAAGAGGGTTCTATAGGACTTTTTGCACTTCTCTTTATAAAAGTTTATGGTATTCTAGAGATCATACACTATTTATCTGACACGACATCCACTTAAATAAAATCAAATATATGAGATGAAAAAAAAATCACCGGACTCTATGATAAGACTAACCATGAATGAGTGAAGGGAAAATGGTGGTTGCAGCCTTTCCGGATTTTAGTAAAACTTTTAATGCTTTCCCTCTGTACAGCTTTAGACTGGGAAAGAATTTTTTTTTTTTCACAACAGTTACTATAGGGATGTGGTTTGTGTTTGTGCAGAAACATGGTTGATAACACAGGGATGTTACACCAATTGCTGAGGAGGGCTTGCACTGAATCAATACCTTTTCTGTGTCTCATCCCATCCCACCAGAAACAGGCTGTGGGTGCACAAGGGGTTAGGAGGGGGCACAGCTGACCCCAGTTGATCCAAGGGGTATTCCATATCATTATGATGCCATGCTAAGCAATAAGTCGAGTAGAGAGGTCGGCAGGGTGGATACGCTTCAGGGACTGGGTGTGCATTGGTCAATTGGTGGTGAGCAATTTTTTACATTTATATCATGAAACACATGACCAATGGGCAAGCTACTGCAAGGAATGCTTTCCAACACTGTCTCAGCAGTGAGGGAAAGGAAAAGTGGAGAATTTCTCAGAGTTCACTTCATTTCAGTGCTGCAATAGGCAATATGAATTAGTTGAATGCTATAAGTCCATGGGGCCTTGTGGGTTTCATCCCAAAGTGCTGAATGACCTAGTCAGTGTTATGGCAGATCTGTTGATCGTTTACCAATGGTTTAAGGAGGCTGGGGACATCCTCATTGATTGAAAACTAGTCACCATTGTTCCAATTTACAAGAAATGCACAAGGAAACAGAAGAGAGATGGAATGGAATGGAATGGAATGGAATGGAATGGAATGGAATGGAACGGAACAGAACGGAACGGAACAGAACAGAACAGAACAGAATAGAATAGAATAGAATAGAATAGAATAGAATAGAATAGAATAGAATAGAATAGAATAGAATAGAATAGAATAGAATAGAATAGAAAAAATCACAGGACTATTTCTTGATCTTGACTTTGGTAAGGCTTTGACACAGTCTCACACAAAATCATTGTTGCTATTGGTTTGATGGATGGACTTCTTAATGTGTGGAACTGGCTGAATGGCTGCATCCAATATTGCAGTTCCTGGCTCTATGTCCAAATGGAGATCAATAGCAAGAGGCATCCCTTCAGGGTTTTGTGCCAGGACAGATACTTTTGAATATATTCATCAATGACATAAAGGGATTAAATACAGCCTCAGCAAGTTTTTGGATGACACTAAGATACGTGATGCAGCTCATTCACTATAAGGAAAGGACGCAATCCAGAAGGAACCTTGACAGACTTGAGGACTGGTATAATGTGAACCTCTTGAAGTTCAACAAGGCAAAGTGCAAGACCTTTCCTCTGGATTGGGCAAATCCCCAATATCAAGACAGACTGGGGGATGGATGTATTAGAAGCAGCCACGCTGAGAAGGAGGTGCAGATATTGGTAGATGAAAAGTTAAATGTCAGCTGACAATGTACACTTGCAGGAAAGAAAGCCAACCATATCCTTCACGCATGAAAAGAACTGTGGCAGCTGACTGAGGAAAGAAATTCTTTCCCTCTACTCTGGTCTGGTAAGATGCCACCTCGAGTGCTGCATCCAACTTTGGGGCACACAGGACATAAAAACATGGATCTGTGAAAGTGGACCCATAGTAAGGCCATGGAAATAATTACAAGGATGGAATACTTCTCCTGTGAGGAAAGGCTGAGAGGTTTGGGGTTTTTAAGCATGGAGCAGAGAAGATGGGAGGGGAGACTTTATTTTGGCCTTACAATATTTAAAGGTGAATAATAGAAAGATTTTTTTTTTTAAATGATGGCCACCTGTGGTAGGACAAAAGATAACATTAAAACCTAAAGGGTTGCAAGGCACTGAAACAGGTTCCCCAGAGATGCTGTGAATTCCCCATCATTAGAAATGTTCTAGGCCAAGCTGGATGAGACTTCAAGAAATTTGATCTAGTGAAAGGTGTTCCTGCCCATGGAAGGAGTTTTGAACTATATGGTTCTTAAGGGTCTTTTTCAACCCAAACCATTCTATGATTCTACAGCTCTAAGACCTAAAAACGTGAAACGCTTTTTTTCTGCCCTTTCCACTCTAAAACAGATTTCCGTTCTCTTTCCCTGTGTTGTAAAATGCAGTATAAAATAAAAGTTACAGATTTCACTGGGCAAGCATTCTAAAACTATCTTCTGTGAATTTACTTTTCGTGTCAATGGTTCATGTTATCACTTCATGTTATGTTTCAAGTTAGTTGAAAAGATTACAGAAGAATACTCCAGAACTGTCACTTTGACTGGAACTTGGAGCATTACTATACTGCAATTTTCACAAATACTATTATTTACATTGGTACATTGGTACATTGGTACCTAAATTACCCATTCTTCTCATAATGTCTTGTAAGAATGTATAACAAAGCTTTGCTTCTATCTAAGAAGAAATTTCAGTGTAAGATGCTAGGTGAAAGCCACTGTATCCATCAAACCCTGACAGTGAAAAAATAGAAAAAAACAAGCCAAGATAATATGTAGAATTTCTTATTTAACTCTAGTGTATGCTACTTTAAATTTCTAAACTTCACTTGCATTAGTTGAGCTATCCATTATAATTCATTTACAGTTAAAAAATTACTCCAAAGATATGCATACAGAAATGTTCAAAATAATTCTAACTTAATACATAGTTTAACTTTTCTGAACCATGTTTACTGCAGAAATACAGTCTAGCTTCCCAGTCTGCTATGAAGATCATACAAATAGGTATGATTCTTGAAGGCATACGATCTTGAAGACATGCAACAACTTTATGCAATTAATTTTTACATGATATTTCAAATACAAATCTAGTCTTATTTTATCATCTATGTTAATGAATTATATCATATGTTGTGGTATCAAAAATTCTACAGAAGATTAACACATTATTTTACCAGCTTGGTCTGGAATACAGCTAATTTTATTCATCACAGATTGTAGGGTGCTATGTTTTTGATTTGTGACCAAGACAGTGTTGATAACATGTTGGATCGCAGAAACCTGGGTTTTTTGAGCTTTCTGTTCTTTCTGGCACTGACACCCTGGAGGACACTGCTTTTGACCTGAGGCCTTGGAGACGGCTCCCAAATTTGAGTGATGGAGTTAAAATCGTGGTTGTGTAGTTAAATAGAAGTTGTGATTTCACATGGTGAAGGGTTTTAAATTTAAGGATTTTATAATATAGTGATAGGTATGGGGCAAGATGGAGGATTTTAGGTGGTGTCTCTTTCAGTGTTCATCTTCCTTCTTCTTCGTGGTTTCAGGTAGCAGTTTCTGGTTGGACAGTTAGTGCCGCACTGAGGGTCATGGGAATTTAGTTATTGGGTTAAAAGTATAAATAAGTGCTATTTCTCTATTGGACTGTTTAGCTTTAAGAGACCTTGTAGCTAGCTGGATCCATCTCCATTTTGCTCGCTTCTAGGTGGCTAGAAGTGTTGCTGAAGTCCTGTACTTTTGATAAGATTTAATAGACAACCAATAAAAACGAGAAAATCCAGTTCCTTCGTGTATTTTTTAATCTGAGTGAAGACAGAAGAGACTCCAGACAAACCACTAATTAAGTGCTGCAAAACAAAACACTCCCACTGTTACAATAACACACTGGTATTTTAGTTGTTGTTGAACAGTGCTTACTTTAAGCCAAGGACTTTTCATCCATTCATTCTGTCCAGCCAGTGAGTAGTCTAGGAATGCGTGAGAAGCTGAGAGGAGACATAGAACAGCTGACCTAAATTGACCTAAATTAAGGGATACCCATACCATATTATGTCACTCTCAGCAATAAAAGATGGGAGAGAAAAGGAGGAAGGAGGTGATGCTGTTTGTCCCTTCTACATAGGATGAGCTCTGCTTTCCTTGAAATGGCTGATCATCTGCCTGGTGATGGCAAGCAGTGAATTAATTCCTTATTTTGGTTTGCTTTCATGCATAGTTTTTGCTTAATCCTTAAAATTGTCCTTTACTCGCCATTTGCCATTCTGATTCTTTTCTCCATTGCATTGTGAGTGAAGTGAGCAAGTGTCTGTATGGTGCTGAGCTGCCTGCTGGGGTTAAGCTACAACAGTCCCTTATGGAATCCAATGTGAGTGTTGAAGGCTTTGTGATAAGGACAGATTTCAGTGTGATAGACTGAATTTATAGCTGCTGTAACTGTTCAGCTATTAGCTGTCAGTCTCCTGTGCTTGTCATGGGGCTCACTTGTCTTATTGTATATCAAATTCCAGTGTTAGTGCATGCTTTTGCTGTTTCCTGTATTGCTTATCATCTTACTGTCCTATGCCTGGGAACATTTTGATAACACTAACAACAATGTGCCTTGGTTAGCAGATGGACAGGGCACTTTTGCTCTTCCTGTGCTGCTGTACTGGACAGGCTGGAACCTGAATGAGAACTCCAGTTAAAGGGACTGTGACCTGTGGATTAGTCCACATGGCAACAGGGATAAATCGTAGGCATTTGTGTCCATCAAAAAGGCCATTTCAGAGCATTCTAATGTCCAGAGTTATAGTGTTTGTCTTCCCAAGTAGCTGCAAGGCATGAGGAAACCCTGCTTCTCCTTAAAGAACATCTCCCTCCAATAGGAAGTAGTGAATGAATTCCTTATATTGCTTTTCTTGTGCATGCAGCTTTTGCTTTAATAAGCTTAAGCAATCAGGGAATGTTCAAGCAGCTCTGTGGTGCTTAGCTGCCTACTGCAGTTAACTTAAAACAATTAACAGTGTCTTTTAAGTTAGAATACTGATTTTCTGTTTTCCTATTGTTCAAATTTGTTGGTTTTTTGATAGGTATGAGATTTCACTCTCTTCATGTCCAACTTCTGATAAAATTGCAATGAAACAATGACCCTGTGTTAAAGAGATGAGTTTGTTACAACAGTAGTGGTTGAATAATTACAAACTAGGAGTCTGACTTCATTGCTAAACTGAAATGATAAATGTTTTATAAGGCATTCCACCTTTATTTAGATATCTCAAATAAACTTTTTATCTTATCTTCTGTGAAAAAGTAACTGATTTGAAATGTTTACCATTTATATCTTTAATTTGAACTTGTTTAACAGATGAGTAAAGATGGGAGGAAAGAAAAATGTTATCAATGGCATTTTACAAAGCCTGCCTGGACATATTCAGGAAGTTTCTAGTAGAGCAGACATCTGAATTCTAAGACTTGTAATCTAGGGCCAACTCTATTAGAGTAGAGTGGTTTAGCATCCTAAATAAATTAATAAATGATAAATATCTGAGTTTGCAATCCTGTCATCACTTTCCCTGAGGAATTTTTAAGGATTCTGAGGATAAACAAAAGCATACCAGAATATCATTGTTACTGATTAAACAAATATATAATTATTTGTAAGTCATTTCAGATGTCCATATCTTTGGTTTAATTTGTGTTTTGTTAATATATATATTTTAAAACAACAAATAAAGGTTGTCTACAATTTTAAAAATTCTCTGTGAACTCAATGTAAGTAACTTAAAATTATTTCAGATCATATGAATACAGAAAGTTAAAAAAATTTGGGAAAGCTATGTCCATCAAGTGCCAAAAAAATGAATGAATGAGCACTACTACATGTAAAATCTCTTCATTTCTTTGTTATCATTACACTGTACTTAAACTGATCTGCATACCAGGGAGCATTAGATGAAATGCAATTTTCAGTATTATGAGACAATCAGGCTTAATAGAATGTAACAGGATATAAAACACTTTGTTCTTTTGTATCAGCTGTGTTTTAACCTTATCAGAAAGTCAGATCAAAACTACTATTTAATAATTTGAAATGCATATAGCATAAAATAAAACACAAATGTCCCTTTAGGGACCTAGAATTAATGTTTCCAAATAGAAGATTAAAGACAGTAAAATGATGCCTTTGAATTCAAAGGCTCAGGAGCAATAACACTGATTTCAGTTCTGGTATTTCAAAGAACATAATTCATACTGACTTGAATAACTATGTTCACAGGTAAGAAAGGTTTTTTTAAAACTGTTGTGGGATCTTCTTGCTTTTTTCCATTAATAGTGCAGGACAATCAAATTTCTCAATCATCATATGTCAGATACTGAAAGAATACTGACGTTTCTAACATTGGTATGTCGAAAACAGAAGCAATCTGAATTAAATAAGACAAAACTCAAGATACACCATGAAAGTCTATCTGTCATCTGCTATCTCCTCCATAACTGCAACATGTATGATTGGTATATGTAAGGGGACAACATACTTTTCACGGCCATTGGTGATTTGCTTATATACTCAGTATGTGAACAAAATTAAGAAAGTATACTACAATTCTTTGTATTTTGGCCATATATATATTTTCCACAAATAGGCTTTGATGTTCTTGATTTTTTTGCCTTATGATAAATCAGTACAGATATTGGCATAGGTGAATTAAAAAGATGTCATCTTCGAGTGTTGTGCCATGTTTAAAAACCTACAAAACTCACCTTCCCTGTTATGATTGCTACCCCAGTTATTCACAAATACTGAGGAAACCCGGTGTTTGGTTAGATCCTACTACAGTACATACTTTGTAAATACAATTTTTAAAAACAGACTCTTCCTCAAGTACTTAATAAACTTCTAGAACTGTTTTATAGAGGCAAATGTCTATGGAACACTTGCATGTGCAACTGATCTTTTTGTTCAAAGTGTTTTGCAAACAGAAAACTTGAATAATGGTTGGGTTACCCAGGCTACTTTCCTACAGCTGTACTTAACTGTGTATATTGTTTGTCTTAGCACCTAATTTTTCACTTTTGAGATAATACTGTCTCAAATGCTCAATGCTATTTTGACATAGATTCCTGAAGACTAAATGTGCTTTCTGTGATTACTGATACACTTCACCCTGGCAGAATGCAAATCATTTAACTGCTGTTTTTGAGCATCTTGTTCTAGGCTCTGGTTGCTAACATGACATTAACTACGGTTTTTTCTATTTGAAAGGTTCTCCTCTCATTTAGGCATCATGAAAGAAGCAAAAGACTTGTCATTATGGGAGTTTAGTTCATTTTACTGAAAACTTGTTTTCTTTTATTTTTCTACTAATTATTTCCTTATTTTTTTATTTTACTTGTGTCTTCACAGTTTTCTTATTTATCTATCTTTTCTTTCTAACATTCTTCTTGTTTACAACTTTGGCATTAATATTTTTTGCATTTAAAATTTAAGTATTGACTGCAAAGGAGGAAAACTTTATTTTCTGAAAAACTACTATATTGTGTCATCTTACAATAAACATTTTTTTCAAACCTTGCAGATTAATTTAAAAAAATTCAAGGGAAAGAAAATAACTTTGACATTTCTAAGTATCACAATATTTTTTATTTGGTAATGAGGATATGCTTAATATATGATTCCTAAGATCTTTTTTGGTTATCCACATGTGTGTATTAGAAAAGATGATCCTGTAAGGAGATATTGCCATCTCTTTGACTGCTGTCTTCAGAGGAACAGAAATTCAAGCTACTAAAAGTTCAGCTTCTACTTACTGAGTATTTCTTAGCTTTCCCAGAAATGAAGCCATCATTGCATCTGTTACATATTGAGCAACCTGGTCTTGTGGGAGGTGTCCCTGCCCATTGCAGGAGGCTTGGAGCTCAATGCTCTTAAAGTCCCTTTCAACCCAAACTATTACATGATTCTATATGCAGTTCCTAACGCTTTCATTTTTGTTCTGCAGATTTTACTTTTTACTCCAGACAGCCAAGCATAGTGCACAAAGTGAAGAGAATGACTGAAGTTCATTATAAATATCTGATAATATGTGTCAACGGGTATTTAATAACCAATAAATATAAAACTTTTGTTTTCCAAGAAGTTATAATGCCATTGGAAACAGGAATCCAACGAGAAGTGTGGAGCTGGAGCAGATCTTACTGAAAGAGTAATACTAAGAAAAAAAGCATGCTGAAAGTCATCATCATCATTGGCACCTCGTGATTTTTGTGAAACCCCATGGGGCAGAATATGTATCTGTGTTCCCTCTTTCTTATAACTGCTTGTACCATTTCCTGTGGGCATTTTCCCCTTTAACTCCTTTCTGTCTCACTCTCTCTCTCATTTAGTTACTCCAAGGTAACCTTCATAATTATAGTTCAGGTATGCCATCACCTACACATTCTGCTAATAAATGTTCATATACATGAACCTGTCTTAATATTCTGTCTGAAAAAAACCATATATTTAGTTAGAAAGTCACATTAATTTTGTGAACTAAAGTAGAAGACAGAAAGCTGTGGTATGTATTGTTATTATTTCTCATCAGTCTTTCAATGCAGTTCAAAATGGGCAAGTATTGGTTCTAGCTGCCTCAAGTAACTAGGCATTTTAGTTCAGTTTCATGCTCTTAATTTTGTTAGAACAATTTTGTCTATTACACTCCTGAAGCAATAAATCATCCAGCTTCCCTAATTGCCCTTCCTGTCATTTGAGAATTTCAACAGAAATATAAGAAACACCCACCTCTTTTGATCAGATCAAAGATTCCTTTAAAAGCTTGTATACCTATTTATCACCAGGTAAAGACATGTTTCCCCTCTTTTTTTTATAAATTATTTTGTTATTTAGCTTTTATGCATTTTTCAGAAGGTCTTTTCCCTCCTTTAATGTCTAATAAGGTCATACCTTGTTAAAGTGGATAAAAAACTTCTTAAAGCTTATATATCTAATGTATTTACTTGAAAAGAATTTTTACTGTAATTTATGCAGGTATACTTATATATTAGCTTAAAAATATAATTCCATATTTGAATTATATTATGAAAAAAGTTGAGTAAAGGAATAAATTATCTCCTAATTCTGCTTTGGAAATATTCAATTCCATGATTATCAGTATTAATTAGTACAGGATACATTCCATACCGTCACTTCAGAACATGCACTGTTTTTCAATTATTTTGTAATTGTTTTGAATATTTTTTGGAATACAGTTTCTCTTTTTCTTCCTCCCTCCCCTGACTTTTTTTACTTGCATTTTTGAATGAGACCTCTTGTTATGACTAAACATTATTCTAAAGAATAAAATGCAGCAGTGTTTTTAATTGATCTACAGAAATGCATATAGAAAAGTTACTTTCTAATAAATTTTTATGGTACCTTAAAATATTTACACTAAGATAATCTGATTTAACAAAACAAAATACTTTATGCAATATTACCTGGACTCCTTTGGAAGCAAGGTACTATACCTAGTGGTTTTAGTACTGTATTTATGTATATGGTCACAAGATATTACAATGGTTAAAAATTGCTAAGGTGTATCTTTTTCTTGTTAGATATCTACTAGAAAGACGTAAGGACAACGTATGAATCATAAGGACATAACATTGAAATGAAATTCTGTCAAAATAAGGGGAGTAAGGCACTGTGTAATTAGTCTTGCACAGGTGAAATCCGTTCTTCTGGTATATGAAGATAGTTAACAACTGGAGAAAATTAAAGAATTCCCTCTACCACTCTCTGGAAGAACTTGGAGCAGATGAGAAAGAAGAATCAAGGAATGTCTGAGTTTGTCCTGGAAAAACACTATCAAGACTTTGATCAAAATTAGCTTGAACTTTCACTCTATGCATTTGAAAATACATGTTGAGTAGAAATGAATAAATAGTAAATACAGGGAGTATCACACCAAGATGTATCAAGCTTGAGTTTCTACAATTCCATTCTATATATAATAGATCTATTGCCTGCAAACTTGGAGAGCTACCAGCTGCCTGTTTTCAAGACAACCACACCAGGCTTCCCACAAGCTGACAGTGCAATTTAGCAACAATATGGATATAATCTTCAGAAAAAGACTAAGCAGTTTAATACTTATTTCAGGACATATTTCAGTCTGAATTGTCTTATTTCTTTTCTTTTATAATTTTTTTACTTCTGACCCAGTTTTTTATTTTATTTTTGTTTCCAGAGGTTCAATGTTCAAGACAAAATAGAAATATAAAAGATAAAACACAAATCCATTATAATTTCTTTTTTGTTAAATGAATTATTGTCATTTAAAAACTAAGCAATAATCCACAATGGCACTGAACCATCAATAATCATTTGTTCCTCCACTTGCTCTTAGGGACGATCCATTTCCCATGGAAGGTAATGACTAAGCTGCAGCTGTTTTCAATGAAAATAAAAGCAGATGTCTTTAGCATCCAGGTTGTCACACATATTGAATTTGTGGAATGAAAAAAGATATTTCAATCAGAAAAAAAATCTAGTCATAAATATAGTCCAAAAAGTATACTGGACATCTATGAGGAGGCTTGGAGCTCAATGCTCTTAACACACCAAAAAAAAAAAAAAATCAAACAAACAACAACAACAAAAAAATCCCAAACCCAAAATAATTTCAAAAAAGCCAAAACAAAATCACCCTCTATGATAATTTTTGTTCTGTCTTACTCCAAAATAGCTTTTCCCATTTCCTTTGTTTCTACTGATTAATAAAGAGATAGAGATTAAATGACCATTTTTCTTACTAAAAAAGTCTTGAAATTACTTTTAACCCCCTAAGTATTTTGAATTATGTCATATAACAACTTATACTATAATATACCAAGGATTAATAGGAAGCAGCACACTTGCAACAAAATTTTCAGATTTTTTTTCTTTCTCCACATTTATAACTATTTTGCAAAAGAGATATCATAGATACTGCATATCTATGATACAGCTATATGTATTAAATATTTATGAATAAATAAAATACTGTGTTTTATTATGTATAAAATACAGTTACTTATTTTATATAGTAGTTCAAATTAAGCAATAATTAAGCTTGACAGGAGCATAAACATAGTGAATATTTTGTTTCATCTGTCATTAGCGTGAATGAATGTTCAGCATAACTTTTGCACTACAGTTTCAGTGTGATTAATGAATAAATTGTAAAAATAGACAAACAATTAATATGAAGATGCAAGAAATTACCTCTTTCATGTATCAGAAATGTTAAAATAGTTAATTTTGTGATACTTATTGTTTTATGCTGAATATGTATAGTAAGAAAATATTTTAGCAAGCATCAGATCAAATAATTTACTTCCAATATCTTCTATTATTAGACAGTGTAAAGCAAAAAAATAAAATTTAATATAAATGCAGTCAATATGTGCATACGTAATGCAATAAAATAACAGAAATACTTCTTCTTTCGAGTCTTTGCAAATTACTTAATTTTCTTTCAAAACATCATTATATGATTAAAAAAATATATAAACAATGAATCCTTTCATTTAGAAAAAATAGGGCACACCTAGAAGCTGAAGTGAAGGAATCCAAGATTTTTAGATGGAATAAAAACAGAAGATGCATGTGAGAAATGAAGGATACAGATGAGTTCTGGTAACTCTCCTAGTTGAATGTTATGGTGGTCATTTCCCCCACAGCACTTTCAGCATTTTAATCATGTACTCTTATTTATGAACTATAGCAATAGTGTTCTGTCAGGCAGTTCTGTTTTCCATTACTGCAGTCTCTTACAGACATTTTATGATCATCTGTGAAATCAGTTGTGTCTGAAAGAAAGCTGTCTGCAGTAAATTTATTTATTGAAAGATCATGGCAAGACTTTCTTTAAAAAAAAAAAAAAAA
>VXBI01004875.1:532590-544304 GCA_013397375.1 Toxostoma redivivum | reverse complement strand
AAGTATCAATTCAGAAAAAAAAGAAAAAAAAATCCTCCCAAACCAGCAGCCACTGCCAGCCTTCTTGATGCTTTTAGATGTAAAACTCAAATCTTCTTTCTTTCAACAAACAGGCTTACAAAAATAAAACTTGCAGGTTTTCCAGATATTGCCACTGAGTTGTTTGACTGACTTGTTCTGATGTTGTGGAAAGTAACCTGCTGTTTCCTTCAGTTATAAAGACCAAAGAATACTTGCTATGTTTACTCTCGATTTAGAAGACCTAGGCGACTTCAGGATTATGTATGGAGAAGAAAACAACCTGCATTTCCTCTCTCAGCCCATTCCTGTGAACAAAAGTTATAGCACAACATATCAAAACACTTTGAAATACTGTTCTTTTGTGGATTTTGTTTTGCTTTTTTTCTCTACATGTTATCGTTTTCCTAAGACAGTGAGCGGGACCAATGGTTTCTTTATGCCTCCTGACGCGTTACCGTGAGGTGGAAGTCGCTCCAGGGGCTGTCCCCGCGCTGCAGCCCCGTCCCCGGGGAGGCTCCGCCTGCAGCCGAGCAGGGCACAGAAAGCTGCCGCCCTCGGCCTGCGAGCGGCCCCCCTTGCCGGCGGGGCACATCCCCTGGGCCCGGCACAAAATGCCAGGAAATCGGGCCGTGGGAGGGGCTGTAGCACATGGAAACAGGGAGCCCCGGGGCTCCGCCGTTTGCCCCGGGAGCCGCAGCTGCCCCGGGAGGGGCCGTGGCCACGGCAGCCTGTTGTGGGCCGGCTCCAGGGACGCGCCGCGGCCGCTGCTCGGAAATCGCACCTGACCTACACAGGAGCGGGTGTACAGGAGGATAGACTCAAACATGAAAATCCATTAATTTAAAATACCTGTATTAAAGTCAATCAGTCCCTTATATAATCATATAGTCATTTAGGTCAAGATTATAATGTCCAACCTGTACCCTAGGACTTCAAAGTCTACTGCTAAGCCGTGTCTCTGGCCATGTCTTTTAAATACTTCTGCAGCTTGTGACTCAACCACTTCCCTGGGAAATTCTTCCAGTGTTGACAGCCTTTTCAGGGAAGACATTTTCCCTAGTATCTATTCTAAACCTACCTTGGGGCAACTTGAGGCCATTTCCTCTCATCTTATTACTTGTTACATGAGAGAAGAGACTGACCCCAACTCACTACCTCTTTCTCGCAGCAGGTTCATATGCTTTTTATTTGCAGGGGGTTTTGACCTTTTTTCTTTAGCTTTTCTCAGACATTCAGACTATTACCAAGTTCTGTTTTGCCTTTGACCAAGTTATAACCCACCAGTACTAAATCACTACAATCTATTTGTCTTTAAAATTTCTTTTTATTAAGAACTTGCATAGGACTGAGGACTTTGAACTGCCATAGAAAACGGTTCAAAGGATTATATATGAAAGAGAGGCCAATACTGGTGTGATAAGTTAGGAGAGAAATGATCATCCATTAGAGACAGATTTTACCAGAAAGACTGAAATATGGATGACAAATTGCATATACAGCAAAAGATCCCTCACTACTCCCCTTACAAGAAACCAAAAATCCTTAAAATACCTTTTTTTTTTCCCCCCTCTCCTTTAGTAGGCTCTGCAGTTTGTATCTGAGAAATTAGTTTGACAAGGCATTTGAGTTTACATATGCCAGATGATGCTAAGTGGGCAATGAATGTTATTTCTGTCTTGGTTCATGTATTTTTAAAATATACTTTATTAAACATCTACCTTTAAAATGGAAGATACATAATTTATAAATGTATGTACTTATAATGGGAGAGTAGTAGAGCAATCTTCAACAACTGAGAAATATTTATTCTCTCTGCAACACAAAATTACACTTGTCCATGGAGCGCTCTTCCCTTGCAGGTCCATATCATTGGCTGTCAGGACCAGTGCTTAGGCAGGATATACAGAATTCCTGTTATGAAGGGTCTGACTGACATTTACATTTTCTATACTGATACTGACCATGCATCTAAGGGTAGATGCAGACAACACCTCCTCACTCCAGGGAGATAATGCCCTGCAAGCATTCTACCCACACACTTCTGGTTAATCTCTGAATTCAGCTAAGAAGAGGGAAAAGACAGTATGATGACATAATATTCTCTTCATCAACAAAATATTTTGTTTCCTTAATTAATGTTTTATCAGTCCAATTTGCATTATTAAACAAAAAAGTGTTATTTATTACTTTCTTTAAAATGATATGCTAGAGATCCTTCCTGTTGAAGGTGGAGACCCATAGGTCTCCATCAAAAAGATGAGGGGCAAAACCCTCAGTTCTAACAGAGTTTCTGATTAGACCTTAGAGAAAAAATGCCTACCACAATTAGAATTTTAGAACGCAGGCTGCCCAGCAATACTGTGGAAACCATGGCCTTGGGGTGATAGACAGCCTGACCAAAATTAGTCCCCTCTTTGAGTGGTGGATTGGGCAAGATGACCTTTAGCATCTTTGACAACAGATCTCATTCATTCTCTGAACATTTTTATACTGTGGTCATTGCCATAGCATCTGAGTGCAATAAGTGTTAGCATTTCAGTGGTAACATGTAAATTTTATACACGTATACTTATATTTTACAACATGACATAGCCTAAAGAAATGATAATAAGATACAAGTCATATTCAAATAGACTTTTATAAAATAAGAATTTCTTTCAACCAGTAGAACTTAGGTTCTTGTTTCACAGTCCTCCTTTCTTGACAGAGACATCAATTTTTCCTAAATGCATATTCTCAAAAAATAATTCAAATCAGCTTAAAACTAACTCCTTTAATAATATACATAATGCTAATAAAACCTTGATCTCTGTTAAAATAATTATACATTTTATCCCAGTATTGGAAACTGCCTAGGCTGATAAATTCATTTTAGAACATTAGCAGGTCTGAAAGCCTTTAGATCCAGGTTTGTACTTCATCTAGTTTTTTGTGTCACACATACAGAAAGCATATTTCTGAGTCTTGATAGCTTTGGAAAACCTTAGAATTAAGGAAATAGGAAACACTGACTTCTTCAAAGCAATTATTCCTGAGACCTTACAGTGACTATGCTGATAAATATTTGAGGATTGTAAAAAGGAAAGAAAAGAGTCACTGAATTCTAATCCACATAGTATCTACTTCTTTCAAGAATTACTCTGCGTATTTGTAGGAAAGGAAAATAGAGATGATGATACTAGAAGAAAATGTCTATTTATTAAAATTCACTGTTTGAAATCTAACTTGTAAAGACATTATCACTATGCTTGGCTTTCTGAATTTTTTTTTTTTTTGTTAGAAACTGAAATTTCTAGTTGTGCAAATAACACCTAATGTAGAATTAATTCTGTTACCACATGAAGAAATTAAAATAGGCTTTCCCTTAGGAGAGCAAGAAGAACTCCTTGGGGAAAATGTAATGCACTTCAAAAGGTCAAGAAGTGGACCCATGTGCACCCCATGAGGTTCGACAAACCAAGTGCGAGGTCCTTCATCTAGTTCATGGCAATCTCTGATATTAATACTGGCTGGGGAATAAAGGGATTGCTAACAGTTCTGCCAAGAAAGAACTGGGGGTGTAGGTGGGGTGAAAGGCTGAGCATGAGCCGACAATGTACACTTGCAGCTCAGAAAGACAACTGCATCCTGGTCTGCATCAAATGAAGTCTGGCCAGCAGGGTGGGGGACGTGTTTCCTCCACTCAACTCTGTTCTGGTGAGACCCCACCTGTAGTGCTGAGTCCAGTTCTGGGCTTCTTAGTACAGGAAAGACATGAGCCTGTTAGGGAGGAGGGATGCTGGATGGGACCATCAGAGCCTGGAGGAGAGAACGCTCTGGGGAGATGTTATTTGTAATGTTTCAATACTTGAAGGGGGCTAGTAAGAACAGTTTAAGAGTGTAGATTTAGATTAGATATAAGGAAGACATTATTTTTTAAAGTGAGGGTGGTAAAACACTGGAACAAGTTGCAGAGAGGTTACAGATGCCCTATCACTAGAAGTATTCTTGGGCAGGTTGGATGAGGCTTTGAGAAAGTAATAGGTGCTCCAGAAATGAGAAAATAGTGAAAGGAACAAGCATATTTCAACACCTCTGGCATTAGTCTTAAAAAAGGTACACAACCCCTCCCTCCCCTTCAGGAGGAATTACAGAGCATGAAGGGAAAAAAAACAAAACAAAAAAACCAAAAACACCTGGAAAGCAATTAGGCCTCTCTGTTGGCATGTGAAGGCTCATTGAGTGGTGATCTAACCCATACATTTTAATTAAAGATCATAATGAAAATATTTTGGATTTCAATGTTTTAAATGGATGTACCTGCCAAATTCTGATGTGTGGTCCTTAGGTTCAGACATCAATCCCAACCTTGGTAGAAACTCAGAGTCTACAATGTGTGTACTAATGACTGTAGCCAATGCAGTTACTCCTTGAAAAATTAATAATGATTTCTGCTGTGGCACAAAATGAAATTTCTGAAGTCATAACTGGGAAGCAACAAATAATCTCCAGAACTCATATATACCCATATAACTCAGCTATCTGGCCAGCTGGGAAAGCAGACAGGAGGTGGTATTTAACAATTGATTATAGTATCTGACTGTTAATACAGTCATGCTAACAGCTGCTGTACCAAACATTGAAAATTTAAGTGCTACTTTGAAAGCAGCTGCACACCCATTGATGGCAGTGCTAGATATAAAAAATATGTTCCTTAAGGTTCCCTTGAAGGAGGAGAATAAAGAGAAGCTTCCTTTCACTTGAGAGGGAAATACAATACACCTTTAGCAGACTTGCACAGGGATATAAATTTTCACTTGCAATTGTTCATGTCACACTTGCTGAACTTTCTCAGAGAGACTCACTCCCCCAAGATGTGAAACTGTAACAAAATATATGGATGATATTGTGATTGGAGAAACTCCCCCTTAGAAGATAGGGGAAGAGGCAGCAGCAATATGGCAAGAAGTAAATAAAGCAGAAATTGAAACTCCATCTGGAAAATATCTGGGACCAAATAAGGAAGGGCAAACCCGAGTGTGGAAATTGAGCATAAAGAGGCAGTAAAAATTTTAACTGAAGAATTTAAAAAATTATCAGTCACTGGGACCAGTACACTCGCACACCCCTATTACAGCCGAAAGGTATTTATATATTTTATTATAGCAAGCATATAATTGAAATTACTGTTTTCTCTTGATATGTGTAGAAATTACCTTAATTTTTATGATAATAAATATGACTCAAATGAAAAAGCAAGGTTTTTCCCCTTAAATCAGACAAAATTTAATTTAACAGAAGTCTGACAAATGTTTGACCTCAAGTTAGTCTGTTTGTGTAGAATTAGTTGCTTCCCCTCCCTCCTCCTCACCCTTTTATTTTCTTAAAGCTGAACTCAGTTAGGGAAGGGTAAGATTTCCAAGTAGGTGAATATTTACAAGAATAGTACTGGATTTTGCTTCACTTAAGGAATTTGTACTTCTGCATTTTATATTTCTTGTCCAAGATTTTATTCTAGAATTATATTACATACATAAGAACCAAATTATGATTTTTTTTTCCCCAAATCTTACATAACCAAACTGGAATAATAAGTTAACAGTGTACCTAGGTGCTTCTGTATTACCTATATCGTGATTCAGATTTTATCCAGAACTTTGTATTCACTGCATGAGGCTTTTATGCCTGTTTAATGTATCCATTCTTTTGGATTCGTTTCACTTCTTAATGGACCAATGCCTAAACAGAGCATTTCAATTGAAATGACAGAAAGGCTTAGCTTTGGCACTTAACCAACTATAATTAAAATGACACAGTATATTCTCATGAACTTTGCTAAACCAATTAGTGAACAGTACCCTTCACTTTTATTCTCAAAATAGTGAAATAAATTCAAAAACCCCTCAGCTGGTTGATCAAGAGTTCCAAATGATACCTAGTCCCAATGAAATAAATTACTAAATTCCCATTGATTTCTTTAATATTATTATATCCTACAAAATAAATGAGAAAAAATAGTCCACTAAGCTTAACATTTGGCATTAAACTTTTAATTTAGTTCTTGCTAAAGTTAGTGAATAACTCTTAACTTGCATAGAATTAGATTTGGAACTGAGAAAAGTATGGAGGATACAAGCAGTATGATCTAATTAATATCTAACTGTCCTATCTGAAAAGAAAATAGAAAACCTCACAAAATGTTCTTACAGGATAAACCATAATATTCTATTCATAAATGTCTTCTGAAAATGTGTTTTACAGTAGTTTAATGTCATGAGTCATAGTGTAGCCCCATTAATTATGCTATGAAACAGTGAGTGGGTGAAAAATCTGTATTGGTCTGGTGTGACAGAAATTATATTTTTAATAGTTACATAGAAGATAAAATTTGGTAGAAAAAGTTTTCACTGTTTTCTAGTGTCCTACAAGAGCCAATGGTTTAAAAAAAATTCTAAACTATGAATTCAAACTACCCACAGAAGTTATGAAGACCTCCTCCAATCATTGCATTTTTATTAACTGTGTGTGAGAGTAATTTGGTAATCCAAGACATCTGGCAACCCAACAGGCATGTACAAATCCCACCTGCAGGTAGAAATGCTTCTCTGCTAACAAATCACAATATACACTAAATTGTGGTATAAACATGTAACTATGTTATTATTTTTTTGCCTTGTATGTGAGTCGGCACAAAGCATAAACTTCACCCGGTTTCTTATTACTTTTCCGTAAAATCAGATCTTAAATCCTAAAACATCAAGTGATGACACTTGAGAAAGGAATGGTATGCTTTATTTTTACTCTATGTTCCATTTTCTTTGGTGTTTTCATTATTCTTTCAGAGTAGTCAGTATCAACAAAACCCAGGTCAAACATTAAAAAAAAATTATAACAATGTATGCATGAAATCCAGATTGTAAAAATGGTCTGGCACCAAAAGATTTGGATAGGAATTGGATTTTCTGCATAGGAAAACCACCAGATTTAGCCTAACATAAATACTTGTTTCTGCTCCTAAGAAAATAGGGTATGTTTAATATAAATAATAAATGATGTTGAACAAGTTATAATCCATATTTACTATATGTAACATTTTTCATTTCAGAAAAGATCTTGAAGCTCTACACAATGATACGCAGTAAACACAGAACACACTTATCTCACTTAGCCTGTGAATCAAAACAAAACTTCGGTGGGAGTAAACCATGCCTCATAATGATAAAACCATAACACAGCCTTAGATACATGATTATTGGCATGTTATTTCCCATTCTGTAAAGTGAGTTCTATTGAATAAAACATAGTGTTTTTCAGGCAACAAGAAATTGCAAAGTTTCTGGACTGCATATGAAAGAGAGAAACTACTGGAAATACATTGTATTTGCACCCATAAAGTAAAAGGGAGCATTCTTTTCTTGATATTGAACCTAATAGTTTGGTATCATGCTCTGATGCCAGTTTCTATGTATGCAGAAAAGTATTTTGTATATAATCATTAAATTTTACAGTCTTTCAGGCCATATTACAAGAGCTGTTGTACAGAATATAATTTTAATGTACTTTCTGTATTAACTTAGTCTTACACATCCTCATCTGGAAAACAAGCATATGCAAAATATTTTTTTGTCTCCAAGCAATTCTGTTCTTTGTGGATCATGATTGGAGTACAGCCAGAAAGCTATTTGTAGGCAGACAGGTCTGTGGACAGCACTGGTGGTATCACTTTTGGAATAAAAACACAGATTTCAACCTCGGGGAGCTGAAAAGCAGCTGTTCAATATACTGCTGGACAATACCCACTTCCAAATTGTATTTTTACCTGTTTACAAGTAATTGCAGTAAGCTGGAGAAATAGTGAGACATTCCTTTTTCTGTTCAGAAATTAGGCCTACACCTGGCATGTTCAGTCACCTTGTATTCTCTAGGTGCAATTGACAATCAGTCCCTGTGCATGCATTCAGGATCAACTATAATTTTCTGCCACTTAAATAAGAAGCAAAACCATTTTTTCTTGGCTGGCATGCCATACCACAGGAAAGAGAGATAAGGAGCTCAGCTCTATTTTCTTGCAATCAAAAACTTTGGCAGAAAACAAGCTGCGGCAGCATATTGAGCATAGACAACTGAGAGCCTCTATTGACTTTCATGTCTTGCTAGTGAAAACAGTAGGCAAAAAAAAGGAACAATACATGTGCATTGTCAGACCTCAGACTAAGTTTGCAGAACTGCAAATGAAGATTTCCTTTTTGTTGTGTTTATAACCATAATGTTTGATTTGGAAATAATTCTGAATTGATAAATATAGCCAGATGTTTATTCTCTATTTTGCAGTATCATTTTTGGAAGTGAAACTTCTTTAAAGAAGTCTCTCTGGGAAAAAAAATGATACTTGAAACAAATAGATTATTCCGTTTATTTACGTACTTTTTAAGCATTTATTTACAATTCAATACTACTTGGAGACTGTGGACAAATCTATGTAAACATGTGAGAAATTAAGGAGGAACAAATTCAGTCTCATCCTAAATTCTTGGAGTCAGAGTTCATTTATATCAGACTCATAAATCAGAAATTGCTTCAGAAGTATAATGGTATCACTTTGTCCAGGAGCTGAGTTCAGTGCAAATGGTGGGCCAGGGTAAACAGGAAAATGTAAACAAGAGCAGAGACTAAGGTGTGAACCCTTGTGTGGGTCAAGAATTAACTGAAGAGTTGAAACTGAAACTTCTAGGAAGGTAGATCACAGAACCATTATGAACCAACCTGGCTGGTGGCTTGGGCTGACACCTGGTTTTAAAGACCTGAGAGAGAGGCTGAAGGAACACGGTCATGTGGAACATGGCACGAGGAAGGCAGAGCCATTGGATGTGAGAGGCAGGCGGCTGCCAGAGTCAGGCATGGAACCTGGTCAGAACATGCCCTGCTGGTAGGGAAGGTAGCAGATAGTGCATGTAGGAATGGGGCAGGAGTTAATGGGGGAAGCTTTTACTGATACACACCCTCTTCCCTACTTGTCTGCTTAGTCATCCTATTTGATGTTCAGATCTTCAAACTCTAGCTCAGACAAAATTCATTCTAGTTTGTATAAGTAATTTAAAATAGCCTGGATATTTTTTCCCCTATTCTTTGTGGGTTTTGGATTGTGGGTTTTGTGAAATGAGAAGCAGAAATTATGAAATGCTTTGGCATGCAGTATTTTTGTGTTGGTTATATTCTACAGCAATGAGGTTCCTTCACAATCAGAAAATTGCTTCCAGATTAAAAATACAATAGTTAGCAGTTCTCAAACTGCTCTTTTTCAAAAGGAGTTGAAAACTCCTTGAAGGTTTTAGAGAACTGTATCTTGCATCAGTGAAGAAAAACAAAATTTTATTTTAAGCATTTCCAGAAACGGACTGAATTTTTATATCCTCGAATGAAGTAGCTTACTTTTGTTAAACTTGCACTTGAATATTGGAATGTCATACTAAGTATAAACATCCTTATCACAGCATCAGGACATTTTGAGCCTGATACACAGCATTTTTCCTTGATTTTGAAAGTAAAATAATATCTGCCACATCCTCATAAGGGTTCTCTGGGAACAATGTTAGCTTAAAGCAATGTTAGCTTATGGCTTTTTGATTTCCATTAATTCATATTTCCTAGTTTAAAACAAGAACAACAAACCTCTTTGTTATCTCACATAACTGAATGCTGTGTAACTAAACAAATTTCAGATATGCACTTGTGTAAGTGCTGCTTGAAAAACAGGTATGCTAGAAAATACAAGTCCTCTGGTAGAGACTGTTCTTACAGCATTAAAAATTATCATAGGTTTCAGGAAGAAAAAAGTTTAGATAATTTCACATCCATCACTGTGGCTGTGGCTGCTTTTTGCTTTTTTACAGGTGATTAGTGTCTACCAGAGAAAGCTTATGGGTCCAGCCTGATTTGAATAGTGGCAGTGGGATATATTGTTTAGAAGAAGACATGATTCTTAATACTTGTGTGAGGTCAATACCACTTACACCTGTCTGGCATTCGCAGTAGTTGAATTAGAAAACTAGAGAGTGAATTCTGCCAATTCCATTGAGTTTTCATTTACAGACAGTTTAGTTTACCTCAGTTTCAGTGATATTTGAATATACAGAATTTTTAGTTCTGAGTTATATATTTTTTCTAAAACTTACATTAGAGACATTCATTGGTTTATTTTGTGCATATGCAAATGTACTTGATCTGCAGTAGCATTTCCCATGTCTTTTCCAGTGACAAATTGCAGTACTCCAAATTTGTCTTCAGCTGTCAGCACTTCTATCTTCTCCTGCTATAAGATTTCAAATAGAAACAACATAATGTTTGTATGGAAACACAAAGTGGGGCCCATGAAAATATTAGACTTTTGTCAAGGATTATTATAGAATTACTATTTAATGTATTGTTAGAAAGCCATTATGTTTTGCAGTCTCTGCTGTACATTGTGAAGCCATATTTTATATGTGGTTAGAACTACCTTTGCAGCAGAAAACTTTTGTCTGTTCTTGTTTGCATGGACACAGCTCACCTGACATACAGTTGTGCCTTTTGCATTGGGCTGTTTCTATTCTCTGATGAAGAGATGTGAAGCCTTTTTTTTTTTATGCTGGATATCAGTGTTTCATCCTTTGCATGCTGTTATCTTTTTTCACTCATCTTTTACAGTTTCATTATGTAGCAAGAGAAATATAGTTATATGCCATTATTTGAAAGAAAGCTAAATCATATTTTAGTTGAGCTTGTTTATTTGACAAGGCGGGGAACATTTTTGGTTTTTGTATCTTTCTTTGTATATATGTTTGGTTTTTTCCTTTCTAATGAATGAAATTGTGCTGGTTTCATCTGTGGTAATTTCTTTACAATGGTTGGTATGATTCTGTGTTTTGGATTTGTGCTGAACACAGGGCTGATAAAATGGAGATGATTTTTTTATTACTGAGCAAGGCTTACCCAGAGCCAAGGCTTTTTCTGCTTTTTGTACTGCTGTGCTGGCAAGGAAGCTGGGGATGTCTGGGAGGTTGGGAGGAGACACAGCCAGGACAGGTGACCCAAACTGACCCAAGGGATATTCCAGACCATGTGACATCACCCTCAGTGTATAAAGTGGGGGAAGAGGGGACAGTTAGAGGGATGCTGTTGGTCTTCCCAACAGCACCTTCCCACCCTGTGACAGTGGCCTGCTCTTTGGGGAGGGCTGAACTCCTGCCTGCCCATGGGAAGCAGTGAAATAATTTTTGCTTTGCTTGTGTGTGCAGCTTTTGCTTTTCCTAATAAACTGTCCATATCTCATCTCACAAGTTCTTTATCTTTTACCCTTCTGATTCTCTCCCTAATCCCACTGGTGGGTAGCAAGTGAGTGGCTGAATGTGGCTTTTACATAAAAATGAAATCTTTGTTCATAGATTTCTTTGTCTTTCTCTCAAAGAAAAACTGTCAATCATATATATAACTGGCATTCTTACAAGGGGAAAACTAAGATCTCCTGGTCTATGGCAGGATCTTCCACAAAACAAATAAAAGTTCATAACTAAATCAGCAATAAAACCCTTACACAAACCTACAATTTTTTTCTCTAATTGTAAGAATGAAGAGAACACACAATAACACACAGTTCTACAGAGCTTTTTTTCAAATCAGCGTGACTATACAGTTCCCTCGGAAAATACCCTCATTTTACAGAAATAATCTTAGTTAAT
>VXBI01004875.1:517993-532530 GCA_013397375.1 Toxostoma redivivum | reverse complement strand
TATATTCATATATACTTGTATATACATATACATAAATATATATAAGAAACTTTACATGATGCATAAGGTATATATGTCTTGAAATTACATAGAATATAATGTATATTTAGTATAAAACAGTATGATATGCAAAATATAATTTAAAATAAATGAAAAATTTTCACAATGGAGCAGAATACAGAGCTGGATCTAAGCCAAACTGCTGAACTTAAATTTTGGAAATGGTGTGGGTGTGCATGAGAAAGATTTGAAATGCTTTTTAAAATATTAGCTTTTAGATATGTTAAAGAGTAAGATAGATATATAACAATAATTATGGTTGAAATATGATTTTCTCATATTTCAGTGGCTGGATGCAAACAGTAACAAAACCTAACACTTCATCAATTGAAAACCATTCGTTGATTAGATTTTTTTTATGAATTTTCTCATAGTCCTTGTTTACACTTTATTTTTTTTGTACGTGTGAACTAAGGGACTAGAATAGTAATTTTTAAGACCCTGTTTGAGCCTCTGAAATGTTTATATGTATATTTACTTTTTCAGTACTGTCACATTTAAACCAATTTTAGGGTTTGGATACAAAGTTAAAATTATGTTTTCCATAAATTTCCAAGGAAACTGAATGGTTGAGAAGCTGGAAAAATCTCTGCATAGCACATAACCTATGTCAAGTATAGTTTTTAGGAAAGTATGAACAAATATGTATATGTAAACACATTGCAATAAGGTGAATTTTCTTTTTTCAGGGTATTCTGTTTTTCTATTTATATAAAAATATTTACACATAAAAGAATTGTAACATACTAATTATCCTTTAAAATATAATTTATCTTAATCACAGAACATGCTGTTGGAACTATAGAATTTTTAATATAGACAACATATAATATTGCATGTTAAAAGACACTTGGAATTTTTTGGTGACTTTATTAGTTACTTCAAAGACTGCTTTGAGGAATATGAGACTGCCTGAATGCTCTAGAAATAACCTTCTCCACTTTCACTAATTTTTGCTACTAGACAGAGAATAGAAACACCAAATAATTGAAAGTCAATTAAAGAAAAGAATATATAGGCAGACTGTGCTAAGAAAATTTGGGAAAATGTGACTAGATTCCAAGAATGAAAAGGAATAAAGTATCTAGATCTCCACCTTGCTCTAAAGTAAGGAAGAAATTCTCCTTGTTAGTGATGTTGCAACTCTTCTGGAAAGATCTCAGGGTGGTACAGCAAAACCTTCTCGAGCCTGCCCAGCAAACACAGTCTCAGGAGCTGCACATGGGCAATGTTTGCATAACATCGCACAGCAGTGCAGCAGACACTAGGAAAGCTCTCCTGTAGTATTTTAAACTCGTTTATTGAGGCTTGTCTGTTTTGGTTTGGACTGTGAATATACAATATTGGTAACTATACTGATGAGTCATACTATAAAGCTGGTAAAATTTTAATTGGACTAACAGTAAATTATTGGTTTTACATGAGGCATTTTCCTGTTAATAGCAGAACTTTTGAGTTTAACATTTTACATAAACAGAAGGACATAATTATTGTCTTCAAATTACAGAGTAAATATGTTCAACAGAGATACATTGTGGTAGTAGAATTGGCTGAGATGGACTGGGGCTTAGCCCAGGTTCCCTACACAGAGGGCATAAATCTAAGACCCTGGGAGGCAGGCTATTAAAAAGCAATGCCTTAGACATGGGGTCAGGCCCCTGCCCTGCAGATGCAGAGACTTTAACCTAAAACCATGGGACTTGGGGGGACATGTGAGGGCTTGCCAGACATGTTCCAAGTTCTCCTTTGAGATTGGACCTTTTCCCTCAGGTATCCCCCTATGTATTGTTAACCCAACACCTCTCCCTGGTCTTTGGATGCTGCCTCTCAGACTGCATGGTCACAGATGGATTAAAGGATTTCTCAGGCACACCATCGTTCCCATCCCATTTATTTTTATCCACATTATGACCTGGTCAAGCTGTGAAGTTGTCACAAAGGGAGACCTCCCCCACCCACAGCAACAGTCCATTATCAAATAAAAATTGTATACTTTCTTCTGCTGTTGTTTTTCAAAGATATATGTTGAATTTTAATTACTCCCTGCCATTTTCAAGGATTGCTCCATAAAACTTACTAACTCTGACTAGATGTGTTTGAGACTTGGGTGAGTCTTTTAATGCTATTTGAACACCTTGAGGAAAAGCAGCAGTGTATGAATGCATAGAAGCAAAGAAATGTCATTTTATAAGTTTTGGAAAGATTAAATGCCAAGAGTTTCATTAAGCAGAGGAAGGATCCCAGAGGAACAGAAACCCATTTGTTTAAATAAAACTAGAAGGTGGACTGCCAGATTTGCCAGCTAAGCATTTGCACCTGGCTGACAATATGTTGATACAGATGGTATCTAATGAAACATTTGGCCATATTCTACATTGGCTGGAATAAAATATTTTTCTTTAAGACACCAAGTTAATATTTTAGCTTCATTATATTTAGGATAAAACCCACAATGTTAAATAAATAAATTGACATAAAAGATACCTCTGTGCACTCTTGCCTTTACTGGGGAGCACAAAGAATCCATCCAGTCATGAAAATGCAGGTATTTCACTAAGGTTACCAAGAATGATTTCTTCACATATGAGGAAAGCCTTTGTTTTCCATTATATTTATTTATTAAATTATTACAAAATAGAAAAACCCAGCAGACCTGTTTATTTGCTTTTTTAATTTTGTAGATCTCTCTGGGATGGAGTTAATTTTTTTCATAGCAGCCTATGTAATGCAGTGTTTATGACAAAATGGTGTTGATAACAAACCAATGTTTTATCCGTTGCTGAAGTGTTTGCACAGCACCAAGGGTTTCTGTTTCTTACCATGTCTTGCCTTCTTCCCTTGCCTCTCTCCAGTGTGTAGGCAGAGCAGGCAAGAAACTGAAAGGGACACAGTTATGAAAACTGACCCCATTTGACCAAAGGGAAAATGAACATCATATGACTCCACACAGAGGATACTGCTTTTCCCAGATAACCTTTGCTCAGACACTGGCTGGGCATCAGGCTGTGGGTGGCCGGTGGTAAGTGGTTGCTTTTGCATCTCTTTTTTAATTTTTTTCTTTACTTATAACACTGTCTTAATCTTGATTCATTTTTCTTTCTTGATTTTTGCCCTTTTGATTCTCACCCTCTGTCATGCTAGACTGGTTGGTAACTAGTTGACAGGGTTCAACCCACCACACTAACCAGACGTTTACATATTTGCTGTACAAAAATGTAAGATTTTCATGCCATTTTTCTTTTTTTTTCCTTTATTTTTTTTTTCCAATAAATTTGAAGGGTTTCTTAATTTTATTTTAATTTTACTGTGGTGTTATTGTCTCTAAGCTTACCATACTTTAACTCAGGTCAACTCCAGGTTTGTAATTGTTCCATTTCTCTGAGGCCTTAAATCCAATAGATAAAATTATCTGCCATTTAGTATGCAGTTATTTGCATTGAATAAATTATTTAAAATTTCTGATATGTCACCTACATATGGCAACAACTTAGTAGTCCTATTTCAAGGTGATTTAGCTTTCTCTTCCTAATGCAGCTTCTTCCCCTGAAGTAAACCCAGTGGATGCATAAGATACAGTTCTAATTGTTTGACAAGTGTTTGGTATGTCAGATGTAAGATGAATCTTCTTTTGAACATTGATTCCCATGTCAACAAACAAGAATGTCAATAAATTAAATATCAGTTTTTCAACATATAAATAAAGTTACCTAATAAAAGTGCTTGTTTTCTTTTCTAGGATTTATTCTGGTTTGACAGGTAAAACTGTGAATATTCAATTATTTCAGCAGTAAATTCTTGGCTTATGTAAAATTAGTTTTACCTTGCCCATAAACACGACTTTGAGTAAAAAAAACAGACTAGCTTAAAATATTGCTAAAGTGATTTGCACCGGGAAGTGTGCTTATGTGTGACAAACATTGGAAAAACAGGCTAATAATATTTGCTCATTATCTCTTTCTTTATAGTTAATTTATACTTGATTTTTCTTCTGATTTTCATTAAAATTGAAAGGTTGAATTCATTCACTGAGACAAATAGGTCCTTTTGAAGCTAAAAAATATTTTTCCCATGGTTGAAAATATTGATAAAGTCTACATACTGAGGTTTTACATGTACATGTCTGTGTAAATCACATCTCTTTTATATCACTCTCTTCTATACTGCTGTTGTATTCCTGCTATTTCCATATGCAAGACTATTTTTAGAAGCCAATTGTATTTTAAAGCTATGAAATGTACTATCAAAATTAATCCAGATACTTCTCTGCGTCATTCAGAAAACTGGGTAGGGAGTGAGAAGAGACATAAACTACCTTCTTTAGATGTATCAAGTGCTATCACTATGGAACTAATGAGCTAGCTAAATGCATTAGTCATTACAAATCTGAAGAAAAATCTTGAAGACATATTCAATATTTATATTTATTTCAGGCTATTTCAGGACCTGACAAGCAGTTGCATTACTATTGGAAAGAAAATTGGCAGAAAGCTGGGAGCACTTCAAAGAAGTTCTGCACTCAGAGAAGTTATAGAAGGAAGAATTAAAGTTTTGTTTTCAAGTTCTTTACAAAATATGTTTATACAAAAGGAAATATCAGTGTAGCAGTGTATCTCCTCTCTGAGCACAGTCAGTCCAGTAGCTGATTGAGGAATCATCCTAATATTTCAATGCATGTATTTTTGGAATGTCTGGGTTAACTACTACATTTGAAATAGTGAAATAGACCAAGTATGGTTTTAACCATCTTGTTTTGAGCAATTGACTTTTTTATTTCCACTTTTTTTTTTTTTTTTTTATTGGAAAAAATTGACCTGGGAAGAAATTGAGTTCTCTATTCACCCCTCCTCAGTTAACAGTAGAAAACCATTTACCTTGGGTTTGTAAGTCTGCATATTCTAGTCTTTTTACACAAACTACAGTTTCTCATGCTGTCAGGGGTAAACATGCTTACTTGAAAAACAAACTGAATCTGTTAGGTTGTACACATGATATAAAGTAGTGTTACTTTTCAATAATTGTTTCAAAGGTTACATGAGACCTGATAAAGAGAGACCAAGATGAGGTTAATTTCAAAGGAAAAATTTCTGTGCTAATATAAATTGAACATGTACATAGATTTCCATGTAGCAAATTCTCCACTGCAATTTTACTTACACATGGCAAGACTCCACAGAAGAGAAATTGATGTCTAAGCTAAAACCTGCACACAAGAGAATTTAAACAGTTCAGCAAAAGGGAAACCATTTAGTAGCATTTAATTCTGAACATGGCTCAGGCTAGATACTGTTCCCAAGGCAGGTCAGTTGTGATAATCTTGTTTTGGAGGGTAAGAGAGCTCAATAGTATGGATAAGGCCTATTCTTTCCAGATAGATTTTTTTTTTGTTAAATTTGAGTAGAGTTTTTCCTGTTCACCCATAATGAAAATTAAACCTGTCTAGCTTTATGGTTTATTAGGAGTTTTGCATGATCAGCTGGAGTCCCAGTCTATATTATGATTTTGCCAACATCTTTGGATCTTAAAAATTTCTTAACTGCATCATTAATAACAGACTCAGATTTCTGGTGGGATCAATAAAATATAGAATGGACTTCTATTTTTTAATAAGATGATAATTACAGGGTACTGCCTTGTTGTTCCTCTGATACAAAATTTATCACTTTAACACAGTTTAATATTAACTTTATTCTTTCCATGTTTAATACTGCCCATGTCTATTTGCATGGTAACAATCATTCTTACTCACAGAGCATCAACACTAAAACATAAACTTTTGTGCAAATTTGCTGTACTCATCAAAATGTTCCTGAGTAAAAGGGCTTGTTAAGAATAAATCAGTTCTTGTTTATATTGTAACATGAAAAAAAATAAAAAATAAAGAGCAATAGAAAGCAACCTGACATGAGCACTTGGTGAAAAACACTCTGTAAAGTTTAAAGACCATTTAACTTAGAGATCTGTTACACCCAAACTGCACAAGAATTTGGCATATAAACTTAATGGATAATATGTCTAGAACTCACCTAGACTTGTAGATATGGGAATATGTCATGGGATACATTCCTAGTTTGAGAATTTTTCCCTATTTCTTGAATGGTAAATCAACAAGATTTGGCAAGAAACTAGCAAACTAACTGTGATTAGGAAAAAAAGAATTTTGAATAGGAAAAAGAAAGGCAAAAAGGGCCAACTGTGTCCTGGAGTGCATCAAGAAGAATATTGCCAGCTGGTCAAGGGAGGTGATTGTTCCACTCTACATTGCAGTGGTACTGCCCAAGTCAAGTTCTGTGTGCAGTTTAAGTATTTCACTATAAGAAGTTCTTATTAGAAGCTATTGAAGTGTGTCCAGAGGAGGAGGACTGAGATGGTAAAAGGTCTCAAGGGCAAGACATACAAGAAGTGGTTGGGGTCACTTGACTTGCTCAGCATAGAGAAGGCTGAGGGATGACCTCATTAAAATCTATATCTTCTTTAAGGGCATCAGCAGAGGGTAGCCATTGATCTCTTCCCTCTGGCAACCAGCAACAGGACACAAATAAATGGAATCCAGCTGCATCAATGTGAATTCACACTGGCCATTAGGAAAAGCTTCTTCACTGAGAGGGTAGTCAGTCACTGAAATATGTCCCCCAGTGAAGCAGGCATATTATCCAGCCTGTCAGAGTTTGGGGAGCATCAGGACAATGCTCTCAGTCATGTGCTTTAATTTTAGGTAGTCCTGCTACCCAGTTTCTGCATTTGATTCCATCAGAAATCAAGAACTTATAATTGCATACAGTTTTATATAGCCATGTATATGATATGGATATCTATGCTAACAAGATATTACTTATAAAATATTTTATTGAAAATATAAAAAAAAAAAGGAGTTTGATTATAGCATACTTGGACTTCTGCCCCTTCCTTTGTTTCCTAAATCTATTTCAAGTCTACTAGAAATATAGGACTTTCACATAAGTGCATTCAGGCGTGAAATAGAATCATGCATTTTTAAGTAAATTGCTTTCTAACAAATTTATTTTAGAATATGCACATAATTAGAGTCACAGCTCTGCATAGTAGTCAGTCAGTATTATATCACTATTTGCCATCCACCTCTTTGTAAACAAGATGTGCCATCTCAGGATGTGCATTTCATTTCAAAATTTTACTTGTGCTAACTCAGAGATAAGAGGTATTTAAAACTGAGACATTTTATTGACTAACTTGATGTCAGACTTTGATCAAAGAATCATGTTGACAGCAGGAAGTTTATTTCCATGTAGCCTAGTTAAAATAATAGAATTTTTGAAACAATTGGAATTGTTCATTGCATATCAGATAAGATGCTGCATTTGTCTTGTTATTGTGATGTGAACTTATCAAGACTTCAGTGTATTTTTTTCTGAAGCTCTGTTACACAGCAGATGGGATGTCTAACATCCTTTTCTATTTGAAACATGCAATCTCTAATAAACAAGAGGGTTTAGAATGTTAAACCAGCCAGCCATACGAAATATGTCACACAGTTTGCTGTCAACCTAATTAATTAGATAGCATTATTTGTTGTCCCCAATGAACTCTGATGAGCTCAATGACTGATAATAGCCTCATTCTTTTGAGGGATTTTCTTTTCATTTTATTCACTTTGATTTAAGAAAGAGTGTTTAAAGAGAATAAAACATCCTACCACTATGAAGGGTTATTCAGAAATACATACTTGTGACTCATTAATAAGAGCAAACATTTGGCCCCTTACTAAGGTCATTTTAATTTTAAATCTGGCAGAGTAATGTTTCTTGAATAACTACTATTTCTTTAATTATCTTGCACTTTCATAACATATTTCTGGACATGTTTTGGAATAGAGTTCTTGCCCTTCAGCCTGTAGAAAGACTCAATAAAATTTTGTGAACACCGCTTATAATACAGGACAAACAAAATCTTATGGTTAACATAACATACAGGTCTTCAAATCTACCTAAAATAGTAAAGGCTATTTTCAGTCAAGAAAACATAATTATTTGCTTTACTTGTAATTTTCATGTCCAGATTTTCACTAGAACAAATAATTTTATGAACTTTTTAAAGTCCCACCTCCCTGCAGCACCTTCCTGCCCCACAGTTCTATTTTCAGCCATGCCACTGGTTCTTAAAGAGACAACAACAACCTTGGGCACAGATATCTGAGGAACACAAAAACATTTTGGGTTATCCAGGGTACTAAGAAGAAAATTAAAAGCTGGTCAATAGAAAAATCTATAAATAATGAATATAATAATTGGACTTTACTACTGCAAATGGTAGTTTTGCTATTGTTTCTGGTAAATATATTTCACAAAATAAAGTATTACATTCCTCAGTGGAAGAAGAGACATAAAATTAAATTGACTGATCCTGGAAAAGTATGTGTCCACAAATGAGGATGATTCCTGTGAAATACATATGCTGTTTCTGAATTTCTAGGCACTTAGGCTTTATAATTTGGATTTTGTGTTATTTTTGTCTTCACCCCTGCTATATCACCATTTTATTAGCTTTGTCTTGATAGATTTGTTGGGTTTGGATTTTTTGGGGTTTTTGTTTGTTTGTTTTTTGTTTGTTTGTTTATTTTATTACTTTGGGGTTTTTGTTTTTGTTTGTTTGTTTGTTTGTTTATATGCAGCTCAATTAAATTTGCAAGTTTGCGTGGCTTTTAACTAACTAATGTACATTCTGGTGCACTTCTGATTGTTGACATGCAAATAGTGTTGCATAAACAATGAAATACTCTCAAAAAGCTGAAACCAATTGGTATCCTCTTTGGTAATACTGTTTACATTTACAGTAATAAATACAAAGAAAGTGTAAGGACACATACCTTTCTGAGAGGGGCAGCATTTAGTTACACTTCATAGGCTTTAATGAATTGTTCCTCTGTACAGAGTTCAGTCTTACAATCATGCCATAACAACATGTTCTATTAAGCATCCATGATGAAAATTTTTCTGAAGTTTAACATGACTGATAGTTTTGTTTGGTCTTGCTGGTAAGAAAAATGCTTTTTTCTGCAGGATTTATTTAACGGGTATTCCAGTTTGGTTTTCTTTGGTTTTTTTTTCCGGACTGAAGAAGTTGAGGGGTCTTTTTTCCTATTCTACAGGAGGGATTTCATTCCCTAGACATATAATATAGATAACATAGATAGTTATCCTTCTATGTGCACTTATTCATCTGTGTATATTTATGGGATCACTTAGCAAAAACTTTATTAAGGGTTCAATCTGAAGTTATATATACCTTTAACAAATTTCTCTTCAAACTCTTCGGAAGGTTCTTTTTGAAAACTCATTTTTTCTATTGTAATTAATGACTTGATTATCTTCTTTTTCCTTCGTTTAGACTGTTTTTTTAAGTGTGATTTGAAGTTCACGTCTTTTATTCTGCGTCCTTATGGTCTCCCTAAATTTTTTTTGGGACAGTTGGTGGTCTGTCACTATGTTCAGTGGAAATGTAGCTCCAAAAGTACATGCTTCCCACCTGATAATAGTTTAAAAACTATGAAGATTCGAAAGTACTAACAATGTAATTAACTTCTTTGATTCAATGTATTTTTAAACCTATAACACTATTTGTCCATTGGTCTAATAAAATATGAATAAAATTTCAGTGGCAATTTGTGTACTTTTATTCTAGCCTTTTCCACAATATTTTCTTCGAAGTGTGTGCCTGAAATACACATAATTTTAAATTATGTACTCTTCTTCACTTTCTGTCTTTTTCCCTTTTCCAGCTTAGTTTTCTTACTCTATTTGAGCAAATTTACCTTGGGTGATACTTCTTTTTAAGTCTATAGCTACTCGGTCAGAGAGTAAAATGCACCTATGGCCTTTGTTAAAGAACTTTAGTGAATGATTCGGCTATGTTTAAGAGCTATAGAGTAAGATTAAATGTGTTTCCCTCTGTATAATTCCTCCTTTGTATCAGACAGGAACACTAATGTTGATAATTTCTTATTTTTGCAAAGAGTCACACAGCTTTTCTAATCTTCAAGATGTTAGAATAAAATAATCAGAACTTAAATATGATTTTTTTTCAAAGAATAATTGTAAAGCCAGGGTATGGTTTAAATCTTGGCTTAAGAGTTATGAGATATACTTTAAAATAATAGATACTCCACAGATTTAAGCTTTGTGAAAATGTATTTGATGGAGGAGTTCTCTCCAGCATAAAACTTCATTAAATTTCAAACTTCTGCAAATATTTTTTATTATAATTCACAAGGTGTACTGGTTTGAAAAAGCAAAACCAGTGAGACTTCAAGTCAGTAATACAATTTTAATAGGAAAAAATAGAATACATGCAATAATACAAAATAAGACCACTGACAGAGTCAGAATACAACCTGACACCCTGTCAGTCAGGGTGTTGGTGCAGTCCCATTAAATGGTGGCTGCAGTCCTCCTGGATGACAGATGTAGTTCTGTTGAAGCAGTGCTCCTGTAGAAGGTGCAGTTTTCCTCCAAAGGTCCAGCGATGATGTGGAAAAGCCTGGTTTTCTCCTCTGGAATCCAGGGGAAAAAGGCTGCTTTGCTGTTTCAAATCTCGGTTTTTATTTAGGTAGGAAAGGCCTGGCTCCTCCCGTGGCTGGATCATCTCCCAATGATACGATGTAATTTTATCAGTCAAGCAGTGGGGCTTAATGGCCCATTAACAGAAGATATTTCCCATAGAGATAATCATCAGTCAAGCAGTGGGGCTTAATGGCCCATTAACAGAAGATATCTCCCATAGAGATAAGGATCAGCCCTTCTCTTGTTTCAACAGATGGTGATAGAATACATTTTGAATTGTAAACCAGAACTCTAGGGAAGCTCCCAAAAACATTTTAAAAATACAAGAAAAAAATGTTCTATGTTTTTCCACAAAAAACATCACCAATGTAGATTAAAATATTTTATAATTTCATTGAAATACCTATCTCATCCCCTAGCAACACTGGCAAAGGAGTGGTAGTTATGTAGCACAGGGCACATTTTCCAAGAGGTGTTGGCACCTCTGTCTGCGCCAGGGTAGAGGCTTTGACCCATAGAAATCTTCAGACAGATATAGCCCAGCAAGCTGCAGTCTGAAGGGAGGGTCTGGGACCTCTCTGTCAGGCTGGGAGAGGTAAATGTGAAAAATGGTCACTGTTGAAATCTAAATGCAAGCACAGGCATTGTCAAGGAATACAGCCAGCACTGGTAGCTTGGTGAGCCGCTGCCGTGGGAGCTGCACGTGGGGCTCTGGGTGCTGGGATCCCATGGGAAGTGGCCTTGAGCTGCTGGCCCTGTGCATAGCAAAGGGCATGGGGACCTGTGGCCCAGACAGGTGGCCAGTCAGTGGCTAGACACTCAGAGATGTGGCAGGAGCCGAGGATTTAGGAGGAAGAGCCAAGACTTTTGTGTGCTTGGATTGTGAGGGTATAAAAACCCAGAGGTTCCTTTAGCAGGATCCCTCCTGGGAGGCACAAGCTCCAGCTGCTCCTGTTACTGTGCCTTAGGAAAACATGGGGTCAGACAAGTGAGGAAACCTGCTCTGATTGCAAGAGAGGGTCTTGTAGGGAGTCCAGAGTGGCAACTGTGTGGCCACTGGAGCCAGCAGCTCTGAAAGGGCTACAGTCCCAGCCATGAGAGCCTTGGTGGTGGGAGTGTGACTGCCAGAGTGGCTCTTCAATGGTCAGAGAAGGAAATTACAGAATAAGATGTATTTTTTTTTAATTAAAGTTTTATTTTTCAGCTTTCCATCCTTAATGAAAGGGGTGTTTCAAAAATAGTGTGAATATTTTAGCTGTTCTAAAAAAATCAACTCATGTACAATGTAAGGTTTTTATTTAATTTAAAACTTTTTTATTTGAACATTTTGGGATTACAAGCAAACTATTGCTATGAGCTAAAATGAAGAAAGATGTTAATGTTTTTCTTCACAAATAAAAAGATAGTCTACCTTGGAAATCTCTAGTGACATTCCCCATTGAACATTTTTGGAATGAAGCCTGGAATTTTGGATATGGGACTGAAGCTATTTATTCAGTTTCTTTGCACTTCTAATTTACCTAAGTCTGGAATATGGACTTCTGTTAAAGCAGTGACCAGATGCTAGGTAGCAGGATACAGCAAAAAGCACATGGCAGAGAGAGAAAGGATCAAGGAGAAACGCTTGAAGGGATTCTTCCAATTCTGGCTACCAGCAGTAACCTGGATGAACAGTTATGGTCAGCCTAGTCAGACCTCTGACCTCCACATGTCATATTTCAGTGCCAGTCACACCTTTACTTTAAACAGGGAAAAAACTATTATAAAAATTACATAATATGGGTGCATACATAAAAAAATACACCTCTTTTTCTGTAGTCTTATCTTAGGGTAAGTTAAAGATGACGTTTTTGACACCTCTATTACTTCTACCTTCCATAAAATCTGTTTTGAGTTTATGAAAATAATAATAGTTTAATTTTTTTTTTTTTTTAGGCTTCCATGCATGAACATGTAAGATTTTATATGTTATAAGACCTGGATTGTTTTTTTTTTTTTCTCCTTTTCTTTAAATAGAAGGGCTCAGTCTCTCTTCTGAGTAACAAGTGATAGGTCAAGAGGATATGGTCTCAAGTAGTGCCAAGGCAAGTTTACATTAGATATGAGGAAAAATGTCTTCCTGAGAGGGTTGTTAAGGATGAGAAGGATTTTCCAGGGAAGCAGTTGAGTCACTGTCCTTGAAATATTTAAAAGACAAGTAGCTGTGACACTTAGGTATGGTTTAGTGGTGGACTTGGCAATGCCATGTTTATGATTTGACTTGTGGATCTTGGGGGTCTTTTCCAACATAAATTCTATTAATCTTCGGTTCTTTGTAGCAATTCAGTAAGGACAGTGGTTTCCACTTAATCTAATTGGCAGCAGTGAGGACACATTAGCTGTACTTTTCAAGCCTTGAAGTTCTGAAGGAACTGGATGCTACTTCCTCAGCAGATACTCTGTAAAATGCAGGATGAGAGAACCTGAAAGTGGCAGTGACTGCTGTGTTTTAGGATGAGTTCAATAGTTGGGGTTTGCAAGGTTTGTACACCAGTTACATCTTTGGAAACTAAAATAACAGGGGACCTAGTTTGTGTGACTTCTCTTTGACATAAATACTGAATCTAAGTAGAAAAAAATTCTGTGAATTAATGGATATAGGGTCTGATGTTCAGAATTAATTCAAGATGGAGACAAATGCAGAGCTTGAAAGTGTTCTGCATAACAGTTTCTGGAAAACATAGATAAATGTTTTCTAGTAAAAAGAAATTTAAAACCACCACAAATAAACCACCAACCCCTTCTCCCCCTAACTAACTAAACCCAAAAGAAAGCCAGAACAAAATTCCTAGCTTGCACCTCTCTCTCTTATTTTTCTATTATTTTGTAACATATATGTGTTTAGAAAATACATCACTATCTCATACATTTCATAAAACTTTTAAGGTGCTCTCCAGGAGTTTGGAATGCATTTTTCAGTCATTGCAGCAACATTTGAAATAGAGCTTTTTAACTGGATTAATTATTTTTTCTTGTAAACACTAGACACACTGCAAAATCTCTTTCTAAATCCAGGAAGAAAGAAAAGAATTTAGTTTTTTCTGGTGCCTTTGAAAATTCAGGTCAAACTTTCCTGACACATAGATTTTCTTGAAGGATATACAGTTAAGATCAATAGAGCGTCATTAAAAAATACATTTCTGCTGAGTCATCTGAAAGAAGCTTAGGAGTCTTTGTTTTTAGCAAACACAGTTATAGAGTCTGGATATACTCAGTGATCTGTGAAGGTTAATATCTGTCCATAAAAGCAATGTGCTGGGTTTCTTTTGTCTATTCGCCTACATGTTAAGGGGAATTTTCAAATACAATTGAATTCTTCACCTTATTATAAACTAATACTGACTATAAACTTTTACTTGTGGGTCAATGGGTGGATGCCTAATGATTTTTATAAGCTGCTTCAGCTTTCTTTGGATGTCCTTATGACACAAATCTTCACAGTTGAATCCCTTCAGGGACAGTTTTCATAGGTGTTTTATTTTTTTGACAGCTATGACAACATTTTTTTAAATGGCTACGTACTAGCTGTCTGTCTGGATATTCAGATAATAGCACCTAACCAGAGCAAAAAAAATCAAATATCCATATATCCATATATCCATACACACACATATATATATATATATATACAAATACACACACACACACGTGTACATACATATGTGTTCATATATGTATGTGTGTGTAATATAACATTGGGCAATAGCATATGTACAATGTTTCTTTTTTTCAGTGATCTGATTCCTCTCCTGATTTATACACATGCTTCTACCTGTACAACCTAGAAATTAAATCCAGGGAAAAACCCATACAAACCAACACTACCACACCTCCCTCCCTCCCCTGGAAAGAAAAGAAAAGAAAAGAAAAGAAAAGAAAAGAAAAGAAAAGAAAAGAAAAGAAAAG
>VXBI01004875.1:469431-512109 GCA_013397375.1 Toxostoma redivivum | reverse complement strand
AATGTTGGGGCTACAGATCACATCACTAAGAAGAAATAAACAGTTGCATGACATATAAATGCATTAAGAACAAAACAACACAGAATCCTTCTCCCATTATTGTCTGAAGCTGTGTTTACATTATAATTCTGATAAATCTAAATCCAGTGCTACAAATATAACTGAAATACTTCAGAGTAAAGTATGAAAAATGTTGATGCATATAACTTTTGGTACCAATGTGTAAATTAGCACACACTGTGCATATGAATCTATAATCCTAACGCATATTTCATAATATACTTTTAAGATTTTTAACTTTGTTGAATGATGGGGGGTTAGCTTGCTCAAAAGAAAAAGCGCAATTAATTTGGCTTTGTGCAAAAGAAGTACATGCATAAATATATTAAAAAACTATACAAACAGATAGGCACTACCTTCAATAAACAGCGTACCTTAATAGTGGACATCTATCTTATAATTTTAGTTTTAACTTGACCTTGAAAAGAAAGGAAATAATGTATATAATTCTTGTAATTCCTAGAAGGAGTTCCTTGGTTTAATGATGGTAAACAGAATTTGAATAAAACACAAAGCACACAACAATGAAGCCACAAAAATTTAGCCAGCAAAGTAAAAAGGACATTTATAGAAAAGAAGCACTTTTAAATGGATAATCAAAGAAAATTTGAAAGAAAATACATAACCTAGAAAAGCTGACTTTATTTCAGTCTATTAGATATTTTTCCTTCTACATTTCCTAGTGCTTGATAAGTAATCAAGTCAAACTAGTTCTATTTAAAATGGTTTTGTGGCAGAGAAAAGCAAATATTTTTAAATATGTACATGTACCCTTCAGAACAGAAATATAAGGACCATCATAAATAGCAAAAGACCTCATAACATCACACATCCCAAAAAATAATGCAGAGAACAGATGAGACCAAGAAAAACACATTTATGTGGCTAGAACTTCTTTGTAGATCAGTACTGAGCATACAGGCTCACAGTGAGCTCTCTCATTTGAATATAAAGTGTAACAGATAAATGAAGAAAAATCTCTAAGCAAATTATATATAAATAATTTACATGAGCTGTTTAGCTGAGCTTTTGACAAGAAATAAAAACAAAGGAAGACAAAATTAACTTAAGTAAGGTCATAAAGTCCCAGAAAAGTTACATAATGTAAGATATTCTCCTGCCACCAATGAGAGATATAACTTGTTATAAATATTTTTAACGGATGTCAAAGCACAAAAGATTAGTTAGGTTAAAGCTAAGGCCAGAAATTAAGAGGGAGAAGTCCTATTTGAAAATTATATTTTATGTGTATCTTAAGCTCTTACACTTGAGGTTTTGTGTACTACCTGTTATACATGGAATAATACAGGATCTTGTTTATTTAATATTTCTAAGCAAAAAAGTCATTTGCAGATAACAGGAAAAAAATTGAATCTTCCAACCTGAAGAACAGGTTATTTTAAAAAGTGAAATGTTGAAGTAAAGATGTAAAAACAGTAAAGTCATATATGAGTTTAAAAAAAAGTACAATGCTATGATCTCTTGTATATAAATGACTTTATTTTATACTAGGTTATTTTAAAAGTTATTTTAAGCTTGATTTCATAAACTACAGAGACTGTGGAAGTCTTTCAGAGCTCTAGATAGTTTGGCTTTTTCCACATATACCTTACTTGGAATTTAAATACCAAGTCAAAATTTCTTTTACAATTCCTTTTTGTTATAAGTCCCTACAAGCATGTTTTTCCAAGGAAGAATAAAGAGAGCTCCCATCTCCCTGTAATGCCTTTTATTTGTCAGGAAAGTATTTGCTATGAGTCAAATATCTGCAGTCCACATCCACGCTTTTTAGTACTAACATGTCTCATCCATTCTATAGGATTATATCCTGCATATCTATATATATATATATAAAAAAACCCAAATATATATGCTGTCTTTCATAGATTACTTCTGCAACAACTCATAAATAGATCATTTTTCTTTTACAGAATTTCCTTTTTTGCAATTATAAATACCTGCAGTAACTCAATGCCACTACAATGCCACGTTTCCTTCTGTAACTGGACTCCTTTATGCACAACTGGATATATGGAACTGTGAGAAGCAGTTACCCAGTTGTTGTTTCAAGACTCATATACCTTCCTTTTCTTCCTTCTCCTTCCAAGACATAACCTCCAGCATCACTACCTTACTTCACCACTGGCTTATATTAAGGATGTGTGAGGACAGTGGTTCAGTGTAAAATTACAAAAATAATTGCAGAAAAGATTAGCTTCAAACTTTGCTGCTGTGCTATGTTATCCTTTTCCTACAGACTGGTATTTCCTTTCTCAAGTCTTCAATTGGGCTGTTGAAGTGCAGAGAGCTCAAGCCCAAGTGACTATTTTCTTTCATAATTTTGGTATCTCTTGTAGAAATATCTGGCTACAAAAAATGTTAAAGGACATCCTGACAGAATCTATGTGTAGTTCATTCACTCAGTCACAGTTATCTTCTATTTTGTAACTGTAATAATTTTTGTTCATTAAATGATTTTTTTTAAAGCAGCTGAGATTTTGTAAGCATGAGACTCTACTTGTGGATTGGAATTTGGGTCCATGTTCTCAATTTAAAAGTCATAAAGTGTACAACAAAAAATTACAATATATGCAGAAAAAAAGTGAAGAGTTTTCCAGCTTTCCTACTTTCCAAAAATATGTGGATAGTAAAGCAGCGACTTGTGAAGGGAGACTTCTTTGATAACTCTCATATTTAATTACTCTTGCTTTGTAGCTGACTATAATTTTCCTAGAAATACTAAATTTCTATAGAATGGATAATTAATTAAAAAAGAACATGATTTCTGAAGTTATTAAATGTTTGCTAGATCAGGATCTGATTTATCTTCCTTAACTGAAGTATCCTTATTCTAACTGATTGATGTATCTCTTCAAACTTGTAGTTTCCTGGTATTTTACTGTCATGTTATCCAAGTGAATCTAGAAGTAATGGCAGAAATTCCAACTGTAGGAGGAAGAAAAAATTGCAGATAAGTCTGCATTCTTGTTAATTTATGCATTTTTTCTGGAATGTCTTCCAGAAAATATGTGCTGACAATCATGTTGCATCAGTCAAAAAAATTCCTACTTATTCTGGAATGTGTTCCAAAGAGGAGTTGAAGCTCTGATTATTGCCCAGAATGTGTGAGATAAGAAAGTTATTTGTTTGTGTTTTTTTCCATCTAGTGGTGGTCTCTTTGAAATAAAGTTATGTTTTCATTTTCTCTCCAGTAGGATCTGATAAACTTAGATGACTTTAGATGTCCACCTTCTAAATTGCTAATTATAAAAGTACTCCTGAGCATCTGCCACATCCTGAATATCTCACAACATGCTTTGTTGGTTGGTCTGAAAGCTCACAGTATTTCAGCATTTTCCGGATTCTTCTAGTTTATCCTAATGAACAAGACATCTGGGTCCCAAATTCCATAGGTGTACAAAAGAAAGACTGAGAAATTATTTAACCACTTTAGCTAATACTTCTTAGAGAAACTAAGAGTCACATCACAAAATAAATTTATGACTGAGGAAGGTCTGCAGTACTGAAAAAAACAAAGAAAAATAGCTGATTACAGCCAGTATTACTTCTTAGCCTCTTTTCTTTTATTACACTTAACAGTGCACCCATTTAGTTTAAGAAGTAAAGATTTCCAGTTCTCAAATGCATCCTAATGTCGGTTGTTATGTTTTGGTTTGATATAATTCCTGTTGTCTTTCTGTCAAAATGGACAAAAACCCTTTCAACTCTTGTGAAAGCTTTGAAAGAGTTGCCACCACAAATAGCTTGTGACTTACTTTCCAGGAAATGTATATGAAACTTGAGGGTAGTAAGTTATTTTCTCTAGAAATTGATTTTTTTCTCTTTTCCGTGTTTGAGTGAATGCAGCATTAATGATAGTCAGTAAGCTAACCTTAGTAAGGGGGTGGTATATTCCTGAAACTATGCGTGGACTTGTTTTTCTTTGGCCCTAATTCCATGTACCATATATACAGCAAAACTCAGATCCATATGCTTAGTGCTTCCTGATGTATTTTATGCATATTTATTGTATTTTGGAGATCAGCTTTCTAAGCCACTCTACGGGCTGCTCCTGAAATATGTATATTTATCTGACATTTTCAGAACTTTCTTGGTGGCAAGATACTTGGGATATAGGTAGTGTTTCACCTACTATATCTTAATTCAGATTTAGCTTTTAATTTATTTTCGTTTTTACCAGATAATTCACTTGTAATTTATAGTTCTTTAATTTTTGCCTTTGTGCATCCCCAAGGCAACATAGGACTCAATAAAACTATTTGTTGCTATAGGCAACGGAATTGTTTTTCAATATATTGTCAGACTGATTATATCATTTGAATTTTGATGCTTTGCTGCAATATTATCTTTATGATTGTTGTCATGGAAGGGGATAAAAATATTTTGATTGGTTGGCACATTGTACATGTTAGCTATCACTGTTTCTTGTACTGCTTTTTAAGATGAAAATGACAAATAAAGGACTAGTCCCATCTGAGTTGATCCCTGGGGAGAGATAATCCTTCAATTTTATAAAGAATGTCCCAATTGTTTGGAACAATTTCCTGGGAATTTAAAATGCCAGTATATTAGCAGTCACACTGTATTTTATAACATGAGTGCATGCAAACTCTGTCATATTTCACTGATTTAATATTGAGGATACAGGGTAAAAACCTAGGATTTATTTTTTAAAGTTATTTTTTTGCAGAGTTATCACCAGAAATATCAATCTGAGTATTATCAATAAATATTTGGGTTACTGGAGAGAATAAATATATACTGATTTTGGCCCTCAAATATTTGTCTTCTCAAATTGCAGCATCAATGACAAGTATGATCACTGATAAAACCCTAACACTATCCCCTCCATGAAAATTCTTTTCCCCTTGAGTAGGTCTCATATATACTAGCAGAATTGTTTGTTTGCTCTTCTTTGCATGCATTTTATCTTTTTCTTTATTTTTCCCCTGAGATGTAGATTAATGTTGCCCAGTGGATGGCTGCTGCTAATTGTAGAATAGAAAGTAATCATAGTACGGAAGTTAAATTGAATGTTAAATAAGTACCTCTCCAATTTAGTGAATTGCAGAGCATTAATAGAACCTCTAAAACTAGTTTGTTGGGAAAGACAAAGTCAGAGAGATGTTAAGGCTGGAAAAGACTGTAAGACTAGGTGCAGCTGGTAGCCTAGTACTGCCATGTTCACCACTAAACCATGTTCCCAAGTGCCACATCTGCATGCCTTTTTAACACTTCCAGGGGTGACTCTACCACTTCCCTGGGCAGCCTGGTCCAATACCTTCCTTTTCAGTGAAGACATTTTTTCTATGTCCAATCTCAACCTTCTCTGGGCTAGCTTGAGGCAATGTCCTCTTGTTCTGTCACTTGTTGCTTGTGAGAGGAGAGTGACGCTCACCTGGCTACAGCCTTGTCTTGAGCCTCCTCTTCTCTGGGCTAAATAATCTCAGCTCTGTTAATTGCTCCTCATCAGACTTGTGCTCCAGACCCTTCACCAGCTCTGTTGATTTTCTCTGGACATGCCCCAATGCAGGGTGAAGAAGGACTAGTGGGATGCCACAGGAACCTTGTGGTGGTGATATCTTTCTACTGAAGCTCTCTGTCTCTCTCTCTCTCACACTTCCCTCCTTCTATTTCTTTCTCTCTCTCTATGTCACATTTACTGTTTAATAAATACCATAGCATTGACTTTGGCATGCAGTCTCATTCACAAATCACTTCAGGCAGAGGTATCTCTTATAATCAGATAGTAGCACCATCAGAAGCCTCAAATATTGTCTCAGTTTTGTGTCAGGAATTTTGTCCTCAGCTAACAAGGATTTGTTGATCAGATTTTTGCCATTGGTGTTTATTGAAGCCAAAGCACATTCCATGTTTACGGTATATAATGCCAGAATGTGGAAAGAAGGTAAGCAATAGAACTGAATTTACTAAACACATCCATCTTAAGAATAATGACAAGATTAGCTGATTTTGCCCTTATTTTAAACCTTGGTAATGTCTTAATTGGTAAATGTGAAGGATTTGCTGGCTATGGTGAAACTGGGCCACCAAAAGCCTGAAGAAATCAAAGCCTTCATTAAAAAATAAAACAGGCGAAAGTACTCTTTTTTTCCTTGCAGATATAAATGATAATAATTAAAAATTGCTCATTAAAAGGAAGCCTGCAAATGATAAATAAATCAATCAACTAAAACTGAAGCAACCAAAATGTTCGTTTTGTAAACTGCACTATGTTAAGCAAGAAGGAAATAAAAGAAGGCCAAAACAACTATGTTATTTTTAAATGCTGTTTTTCTCTAGTTTGAACAAACAAAGAAGGAGAGAATTAGAATGTTAGGAATTTCTCAGTGGATTGTGATAACTAGGCTGAAACAGCATGGTGTTTGGCATATGTTACAATAAGGGAATGGAAAGAATAAAACAAAAGATGTCAGTGCAGTCTCCTAAAGTTGAAAATGTTAATCCAGGATCTCCCACTGAAACAACTGGGTTTATAATGAGTTTTGCTATAGATTGTTGCATATAGAAAACATAAATTGTCCTTATACACTATTTTTAGGTTTGGGATTAGAAGATAGCTGTAGTTTCTAGTAAGTTAGCAAAAATTGACTTTTCCCCTGAACTACCCACCTGCACTCAAAAGTGTCAGAGAATTATAAACTACTCTGAATAATAAACTTTACTTCTATGCATGACCAGCATAAGAAGGCAATGGAATATCTTTTTTCACCTCTTTATATCATCTATGGAAAGTCACAAAGAGTAGATAATGCTCAACTGCAAGAATAGTAATTGTGTTTGCTTACAAAATAAGAATATTCTCTATGTATTCTCCTTGAGCATCTGTTCAAGAAAGGCCAGAAGCAATTCTTTCATTAATCACTGAATGTCATGTGCAATAAATCTACCTCGACTCAGCGTGATATAGTTTTTCCAAGTACTCACTTCATTTGTAAATGTTATGGGTATGTCAATCCAACGTGGGTTAGTCCTTTCCTTCATCATGCTGCTTAAGAGCTTCTTCAGCTCTGACAGAGTTGCCAGGATACTACCAGGATACTGTTACCCAGCTAATTAGTGGTGAGTGTGCTATGCTTACATACCAGTAACTATTTTGTAGATATACAAAATGAAATATAGATAAACAAAATAAAGTCTCCCATCTACAGCTTGGCATCTGTAAGAAAAGACTGTCATTTGCATTTTTTCTTCTCACTCTTTGGTTCTTGTTGTCGTTGTTGTTTTTTTGTTTCTAGATACAATTAGGAAGAATAAGGAACAGTTAATGAAACAGTTTATACTGAGTGTCATCACACAGCCCTTACAGGATGGCCAGGGTACCAGACCCAGCCAGCATGGGTTTAGGAGGGGTAGGTCGTGTTTGATGAACCTGGTCTCCTTTTATGACCAAGTGACCCGCCTGGTGGATGCGGGAAGGGCTGTGGGTGTTGCATACCTGGACCTCAGCAAGGCCTTTGACACTGTCTCCTGGAAAAACCTCCTGGAAAAGCTGGCAGCCCATGGCTTGGACAGGAGCACTCTGTGCTGGTTTAGGAACTGGCTGGATGGCCGGGCCCAGAGAGGGGTGGTGAATGTCCCAGCTGGTGACCCCTGAGGGGTCTGTGCTGGAGCCAGTCCTGTTCAATATTTTTACTGATGACATGGATCAGGGTATTGAGTCTTCCATTAGTAAATTTGCAGAACACATTAAGCTGGGAGCATGTGTTGATCTGTTGGAAGATAGGAGGGCTCTGCAGAGAGACCTGGAAAGGCTGGATGGATGGGCAGAGTCCAGTAGGATGAAGTTTAATTAGTCCAGGTGCTGAGTCCTGCATTTTGGCCACAATAGCCCCCTGCAACATTAGAGGCTGGGGACAGTGTGGCTGGACAGTGCCCAGGCAGAAAGGGACCTGGGGATACTGGTTGACAGCTGACTGAACATGAGCCAGCCATGTGCCCTGGTGGCCAAGAAGGCCAATGGCATCCTGGCCAGTATCAGGAATAGTGTGGCCAGCAGGAGCAGGAAGGTCATTCTTCCCCTGTACTCAGCACTGGTGAGGTGACACCTTGAGTGCTGTGTCCAGCTCTGGCCCCCTCAGTTTAGGAAGGACATTGAGATGCTGGAGTGCATCCAGAGGAGGGAAACAAGGCTGGGGAGGGGCTTGGAACACGAGCCCTGTGAGGAATGACTGAGGGGGCTGGGGTTGTTTAGGCTGGAGAAAAGGAGACTCAGGGGTGACCTTATCACTCCCTACAATTCCCTGAAAGGTGACTGTAGTCAGGTGGGGTTGGTCTCTTTCACCAGGCAGCATCTGACAGAACCAGAGGGCACAGTCTTAAGCTGCACCAAGGGAAATATAGGTTGGATATTAGGAAAAGCTTTTTTATGGAAACACTGATAAAATACTGGAATTGCCTGCCTGGGGAGGTGGTGGAGTCACCATCCCTGGATGTGTTTAAAAAAAGATTGGATGTGGCACTCGGTGCCATGGTTTAGTTGAGATGTTAGGGCATGGGTTGGACTTGATCTTGAAGGTCTCTTCCAACCTTGTGATTCTGTGATTCTGTAAATATCTTGTATTTTGACCAGAAGATCTGTGGAAAGTACAAAAGAATTACTATGTATTGCTACAGAATGGTAGGTACAAGAGATGAATAACTGAAACAAGCAAGGTATCATAAGACAAGAATTTCTCTTTTGTTCCTGATTTTCAATTTCCCTGTGCTGAATTCAGTGAATAATCATCAAGTGTTGAACTTCATGCTACCAAACCACAACAAAAAAGAATTAATAAAGGAGTCTGGGAGTTACAATATATATTAAAGGACAGAACTTCAGTTACAGACTTCAGATTTTAAATGTAGACCTTTATTAACCTAGCACATACAGAAAACAATTTGATCAAGTTATAGGGTATCATATAACTGCCACATAATAGTCAAACAGAGGAAAAAGCTAAGATCAGTAGGTTAATATCTTAGTCTTCTCCAAAACTAAAGAGGGAGGCCTTTTACTGCCAAATTCCTAAATTTGAACATGAAGTTTTTCTGACCAGAAACTAAAGATTCCCAGTGGGCATCTTTGACCCCTGGAAAATCTGCACTGTAATACAGCTGTATTACAGTGAGCTGTAACACCAGCTGTATTACAGGTTACGTAATCAACTGGACTTAGAAATTTTATGATAAAACAATAAATTAGTAATTTTGAAGACAAATTGTCTATTTACAATGCAGATTTTGTTTCCTGATAAAATATATATATTTATGTATATTTTTAAATTCTTCTAGGGGTTTTCTGAGACATGTATAATAATGGGAATAAATGAAGCACAGATCCTCACCGTACAAGTAATAATAGAACTGGGATCAACACTTCTGAGTTTTACAGATGTCTGTATAATTATAGCCTATGAGGTGTACTGAGAAATTTTGATCTTCATCTTCAATCTTCAATGATTTCTTAGTGTTTAAGGAGGCAGAAAATCTTATTAATCAGGGTGACAGGGGAATAGTTTGATAAGGACCTCTGTCCCTTATCTTGATAAGTTCAACTTCATTCTTTCATGAGAAAATTTGAAAAAAATTTAGAAGCCATTTAATGATCTACACATATTCTATTTAAGTGAAATCGCACAGGCAAGATAAAAGAAATCTGGGGGTAAGAAAAAAACTCCACAAAGTTCTTGTAAGAAAAAAATTATAGTAGTCTTTGCCAAGTGTAAGGAATCTGCACACATTCGTCAAAAAGATACTGAATTATATAGTTCTATATTCTGATATCTACATTGAATATAATGGGCAGTGACAGTGACTGAAAACTTTGTGGCAATAACGTTTAATATGTGCTATCTTCTTTGCAATTAGAATTTCCCTCAATTTGGTACAACGGAATTTATTTGTAGATGTCAATTACTTTGCATTAATCCCTAGGAAAATTAGAATATATTTAGTAATTGGTAAAGAAAATGAAGAGTCAATATTCTCAGAATAGTTGGAATTTAGTTTTATATTCAAATATTGAAATATTGTTTAAAATACTGGCTTATGTTTGCTTATCATTGCATACAAAAAATATGAGATATTTCAACTGTCTACATCTGATTTGAAACTTAAAACAATAATCTAGACTTCCCACTACTATGAAAAGGAGTTGTAAAAAGAGACTTTTAAAAGTATGAAGTAATGAAAAAGACAGGATAATAGTTAATATTATGGATATTATAAAATCTTTAACTATTACAACTGTTAGTAACTTGATGTTCCAGCACCTGATTACATTTAATTTAGAGGAGCTGTTGATGGTCAAGAAGATATAATGACAAAATTTGCAGTTGGTTTGGCTTTAATTTAAATAACTGTTCCCTCATCTGAAAGTTCCTTTTTTGTTTGGTTTTTTTTGTTTTTGTTTTTGTTTGTTGTTTTTTGTTTTTTATTGGTTTTTGTTTTAATTCACAGGCTATTAGAGAATTAGGTAGGGTAACATCATAAAACATTACAATAATGACTAAAATACATCAATAATTTCAATATTTTCATAATTTTACTTTGTGTTTCAAAGTAAAAGAAAAGGTTTCCTACATAATTTAATCCTTGGCTACTCCTTGGGAAGAGAAAGAAATTTGAATTTCAAAAGGCATTTTAATTTTTTTATTAAATTTTGTAATCTCATGAGTTATTAGAATTCTCCCACTTGCCTAGAGTTATAGATATTTGTACTTTCCTTGTCCCTTTTAACTTTGGTAAGCATTAACTGGAGTCAAACACAAATATATTATGTTCTGTGTTCAATAAAATCTTACAGGAAACCTCTCTTTTTCTTAGTTATCCTCTAAGTCCAGCATAGTTATCCTCTATCCAGCATTATGATATTTCTGATATTCTGAAAAATATATGGATTGTTTTTGTTTGTTTAAGCAATGACAACTCAGCTACTGCATGTTGTATTGAAATGCAACCGTAACAGTCACAAAAACACTTGCTGAAAAAAATGCTTGGTGTGTCAGGACAGTTTTGTAAAAATCTGGTTTTATCTCACATCTTGATTTGTAAAGTAGTCAATTTAATATCTGAAACCTTGACAGTGAGTTAAATCTGTTTGTATATTTAAAAAAAAAATGTTGCTCTACAAACAAAAGGAGAGTATCTGCTTTCTATTCAGAATAAATCACAGTGGGGGAAGACATCTTTGGAAAATTAAGTCTCGCTATGCATATTAATACCTACTGCCACTGGACTTGTGCTACTCATACTTGCAAAAGTCTTATTATTCATATTCCCTGCTAATCCTAAAATGTTAAGAGTTACACTGGAATTTACCCAGTCTTTTAAATGACCAAAAAAATAACATAAGCATAGAACATAAATTAGAAGTGAAGAAATAACCTTCCCTCTTTTAGAAATGTAGGCACACACATCTTGCTTACATTCTCAGTATATTGTTATTGATATTAACATTTCAGAAAGAATAGCTTGCCCAGATTTTACTATCTCTAATTAACAACTAATGATTTAAAATATGTTTGTTTTTATTTTATTTAACTGGACCAATAAAACATTAAGTAAAGATTTTAATCCATTGAAATGAATGTCAATAAGCAAAGCGAAAGACCTTCCATTTAGGAGTAATGAATAATAAATACTGGTTATCAAATGCTATTTTAGGCCATTTTATTTCTTTCTGTTTTTTTATTTATTCTGGTAAGTCTGAAATTTAAGGGTATTATTTGAGAGAGAAAATTACAACATAAGAAGGACAAATTCAAATGCAACTTAGGTGATATAAAACAGTATTTATCACTGTCAAACTAGACTTATACAATAAAAATTTTCTCCTCCTATTCTTCAAAAGCTTCATTCCCAAATCACAAGGTTGGTTTTTTTCCTTGAAAAAGAGTAACTGAATGAATAAACTATAAATTTTAATTTTGAGTTGAAATCCTATGTGTCTAAATTTTTCTCTGCTGCTGTCAGTCTTGCTGGCAGGTTAGATTTCAAAATATTGGATATCATACTTTTCTGGTGGCAACAGGCATGGATACAGCTCTGTGTGTACAGTATTCCTTAACAACAGCCTCCCACAAACAAAAAAACTTGTTACTTTTTGAATTGTGAAAGTTCTTAAGTTTTCAATAATGTGCTCTATATAAAAGGTTATACTTCTAAATAAAATGCACATTATATTTTGGTGATTAATGATTAAGACTTTCTAAAATATATCTCTTCATAACTGTGCCCATGGCTTGGTCTATATACATGTGTTTTGCATTATGTCTACTCAAATATTACATGATTGCAAATAATTTATAAACTGATCCATGAATCTGTATTTAATCCTTGTTTTATGGCTTAGCTTGTAGCACCGGTACTTCTGGAAACAGCTTTCACAGAGTTTTTAACGAACCAACTGAAAGAGAAATATTCAGACTCTTGTGGTTATTGGGAAAAAAAAAAAAAAAGCCAAAACATTGAAATAGAGAAAAATTGCTTACCCTGTTTTATTCACCTCATTCCCTTTCAGAATGTCTCATGGAGACGGTATGCATAGCTATGCATTATCTGGTTTTGCCCAATTAAATTTCTTGATGGTAGACAAAAATCTTTTTTCTTGAACTTATGCCAGAGATGGGAAGATATTTTCTGAATAAGCTCAAAACTCCATTGAAGGCAAAAAAGAAACACTGAAATGGCATAGTTTTATGGCAGCAAGACTTAGGTAAAAGGCTGGTGATGGGAAAAGTAGCATAGACTGGAAATTCTCTCTTACCAATAGCTTTCAATTGATACATCTTGATCTCATTTTTTGCAGGATCCTAATAACAAAAGTCCTATCTTTCCAGTGCTTCAAACTCCCCAAAACATAAGAAATAAATTATAATAAAACATTACTTATACCTCTAAAACGAAATCTTAAATATTTATTTTCTAAGAACACATTTATTGGAAGGTGTCTCAGGTTGCAATGCAAGATGTAACCAGAAGTGTTCTATCACCATCTGTTGAAACATGCTGGAGCAGTGATCCTTATCTCTTCCTTTACCCATCCCCCATAACTCTGGTGGAGGGGGGGGATATCCTCTGTTAAATGAGCCAGCTGTTAAAACCAGGTGGGGCAGTGTTCTTTATCTCTTCCTCGACCCATCTTTTGTCCACGGAGGTATCTTCTGTAAATGGGCCATTGAGTCCCACTGCATGGCTGATTAAATTACATCATCCCACTGGGAGATGCTCCACCCGGGGAAGGAGCCAAGCCTTTCTTACTTAGATAAAATCTGAGATTTGGAACATCAGACTTTTTCCACTGGATTCCAGAGGAAAACCGGGCCCATCTCCATTACCACTGGACATTCGGAGGAAAACTGCACCTTCTACAGAAGCACTGCTTCAACTGAACCACATCTGTCATCCAGCAGGACTGCAGCCACCATTTAATGGGACTGCACCAACACCCTGACTGACTGACGGGGTGTCAGGTTATATTCTGACTCTGTCAGTGTTTTGCTTTTATTACTGTATTTTTATTTTAATTTTCCTAGTAAAGAACTGTTATTCCTATCCCTATATCTTTGCCTGAGAGCTCTTTAATTTCAAAATTATAATAATTTGGAGGGAGGGGGTTTAAATTTTCCATTTCAAGAAAGACTCCTGCTTTCCTTAACAGACACCTGTCTTTCAAACTAAGACAGAAGGAAAAAAGTGAGCTATTGACAAAGTATAGGGATAAAAGATATAATATAATGAGAATACACCTTTATCCAAATATTTAACTCATCTTTTTAAACTTTCCTATTAATTTTGGCGAGCTTTAGTCTTTTGAAATAGTTAGCAGCACCATTATCTCTATTACATTTTTTTTTTAATTTTTTAATTATATATAATTCATACTGAGCCATGACACTATTTACAAATTTGAAAGTTAGAACTATTTTATTTGCAAGATTATTTATTTTTTGTTTTCCTTCTGGATTCTGAATAATTCTTCTTCACTTTCTTTGTGTCTTCAAGCCCTTTATGAGAACTAGAAATACACTTTTTGTGAAAGCTGAGATTCTGATACTGTTGGTTTTCTTCAAACACTGGACTATATGACAAATATCCAATACTACTATATTTGTGAAGAATGGCAAGAGTCAAGAACATTGAGAGCAGAATCTTGCGAGTGGGTTTTCTTTTTATATTGTGCCAGATAAATGGATGAATTTTAAAAAAAGATTGAACATAATATCTTAGTTATGGGTGGCATACCCTTCCTAAAACTTAACAAGATATATGAAACATTTCAGGAACATGAGATGAAAATTTCTCTAGACTTGAACACACTTTTAGGGAGACCCTGACAAGTGCCAGAGTGCTGCTGCGCAGATGTAGTTAGCATGGACTCCAAAGGCATTCTAGCTGCTGCACTACAGAGTTATGTAGGCTATTTACTTTTTATAGAAACAAAGTAAAGGAACATGCAGGATGTGGTGCACTGCAGCAGTTATGCTGCATGTTGTACTAAAACACATTTAAACTACCCCATGATTTGTTACATTAGATTATAACTGGAGGCAAGCTTCCACTATATTTCCTATTCCACATGAGGGAAAAAAAATACAATGGTACAAAGATAATATTTTGGGTGTGCCTCAAATATCACTCAGAGGTGCACTAGAGATTCAGAGCATATAAGTGGAAAGCTGTTATGAAACAGTGAATATAATAGCATACAGGAAAATGAAGTGACAGAGTTTGCATCTCTCTTAAATAGGGTGGCAGAAAAAATTACAATTTTTAACATTTTAAAAATTAATGTTTAAATTAAAGTGGATTAATTTATTTTCTTTCGCATTTTGAAAAAGTTCCCAAGACTTTTGACCTTCCATCCGCATCTTACAGATGTTATTTTATACCAACCTGCTGGACTGTTGTCTCAAGACTAGGCACAGTGTGAAGGGGAATGGGAATGGCTGTATACTTGTCTTCATAGTTTGGAAACTATTCCCAGATACAGCTTTTCTTGCCTCAGAATCCTTTCTGATGCCTGAAGGTGAATCCAAATTCTTCTGTTTCAGAAAATCCTACCTGATATCAAGCCTGAATTTTTTGTGTTTCTGTTCCAAACTATTAAGTGCACATAAAAATTGCAAAATAGCTGGATAGATGTTAACTGTGTTAAAAATTCATGATTCATTCCTCAGAGACCTTGAAAAAAAAATGAATAAAGCTGCTACACTTTTCATTCTTTTCATTCATGTTTTCATTTTTAAACCTTAAGTTGATACATTCACTAATATATGAGTTATCTCTTCTTGATATTCTGTAACTGTAAAGCATACATTTTATACAACGTTTATCTACATAGTTATACACTATACTACTATATTTACAACATTCTGTACAATATGCAGTTGGTTTGATTCATTGCCTGGTATAATGTGAGTTTAAAAAAACTTATGTCTGAATGTGTCCCAAGTTATCTGGCAACAAATATGTCCTTATTGATTAAAATGTGCTAATGGTTCCTACTTTGTTTTCTTGGGTTCACATTGCTATTGTCATTTAGACTGACATTTACAACATGCCTTATATGGCTTGTACCTTAATAAAATTGTTTAATAGGTTTCATTTTACTAGATTCAATTATTATAAACTCACTAGAGCTTGGTTTTGTTTTTTTTTTTGTTTGTTTGTTTGTTTGTTTGTTTTTAATTAGTTCAGGGCAATTGTATAGAAAGTAGAAGCCAGCAAATATAACAAAGAAAATCTTCATTTAGAACTGCCCAATTTTATTTTCCATTGCTTGCTATTTCCATAATTTTTATTATTAATTAACCTTTAAACTGCATTAAAAAAACATCACACTATAGGCAACTAATTTCTCTTTCTGTTAATTGCTAAACAATTCGGTATTTTTCTTCAACTTTAATTTTATAGGTTAAACTCAAACTTCCTTTGAATGATCACTAAGCAAGAAACATTGATAATAAAAAAATATTTCCCCACATTTTTATGTATGAGTTTTATACCAGCATAAATTGGATTACATGAGTGAATTTTGGTGCAAACAAGAATATTTGTTTGATTTAATTTTGGGTTTGTTTTGATAGGGTGAAAATGCAATTACAAAGTGAACCTATTCAAATGAAGATAGACCTTAAATATTGCATCAAAAAAGTATATAATAGGTGAGATCTTTCAGAGTAGTAAACCCACAGTCAAGACATTATCTGCAAAATGGCTTCAGTTTCTCCATTTCATTTTAATTTGAATCGTATCTCCCAGACAACAGTGGATTGTTCCTTCAGGCAATAGCCACAGGAAATCACAATTGCATTTTCAATGCAGGAATGCCAAAAAAGTGTCATTTGAAAAGCTGTTTAAAATATCTGCATTTGTTTTTAAACATAAAATATTTTCCTTAGAATCAGACCTCTGGTGTTAACTATTACTTATTCAGCAGAGGAAATGATTCTATATTCTCCAGATAGTCCAAATCATGAAATTGTGATGCAATCTTGTTTACTAAATAGCTCAAAACATGAATGAAAGGAAGAAGAGCATGAGTTTAAGCAAGTCACTGATCCAGACAGATCTGTTTGTGAAACACTTAAGAAAGTGTAGATGTAGTATCAGGGGATACAATATCAGTGCTTGAGCATATTGTGTTTCAAATCAAGTAATTATCCAAAGTCAACAAATTAGTTAGGGTTAAGATTTAAAAGTTCAATACTGTTACTGAAAAATCACATAACTTGCTCCTTTTTTTCCTCATTCATCACTTGTAAAAAGGTTCTGAACTGTAGCTTTTCCAAACCTCACGTATGAGAGCAAAGATTCTCTGCTCACATGTGTCAGGCAATACCAAGTCTGACTATCCCTAGTCAGCCTCCCCAGGGTTTTCCCCAGCCCTGCCCTAACTAGAATCCCATTGAATCCCAGCCCAAGTCCAGCAGTCCCCACTCCAGTCATGCCATAGGAGTGCCCCATTTCTGAACTGTTATCTTGATTTCCTCAACCTGTTATCTTGCTTTTACCTGATGAGCACTGGACTCTTAACAGGAGCTATTTCTCTTCTCACCAGCTCTGTGCTGTCCTGTTTCATGCCCCCCTCTCTTCCCATGTCTCCAGGGAGTAGCCCAGCTCACTGTTCCCTGACATTGTGTGTATAAAAACAGAGATTTACCTACAAATCCCAGGTGCATTCCTACTCCTCCCTGCTGCCAGCTCTCCTTTGGATCTGGGTTTGCTTTCTTTCAGTTCAGTTTTCTGAAGTGGTGCAATGGAGGTCAAGCTAATGGCATGGCTAACAATCACCAGGAAGAGCATTCTTTGGAAATCTGAGAAAGAAGAAGAACCAGAACTCCTAGTGGTAGCTAACTCACCCCTAAACCTGGTTTATGAAAGTTTTATTCACATCACTGTTTTCTTATTCAGAAAATTAGAGATAGCGACTCATCTAGTCATTACTATGACTGACAGTGTCAGATGTTTTTAAGATGTGTGCACCTTAAAAACAAACAAAAAAGAATAACAAAAAAATTCCCTACCCTTCTGCCCAAAAACTGGAATGATGAACATATAGTAAATAGTAGCTAGCTTGATTTTCCATCCACAGATTGATTTTACCAGCTTAGGAAGACAATTTTTAGATCGCTTTAAAAGCATTTTCATTCCACAGAAACCATAGTGTATCATAGCTAGCTCCAGGGGAAGCAATTCTAACAATATGAGTATACTCCAGATTACACTTAAAATGATACATAAATCTCACACCTGCCTTAAAAATATACACAGTCCATCAATATGGATAAATATACTTTATTCTCTACATTGTCCTTGTTCATAGGTATTTCTAAGATTTAGAGACTTGGTATCCACGCTGAAAGCTGCAGAGCATTGCCCTCTGTAAAGCCTCAGTCCCCACTTGGTGAGTTTATTTAAAAGCTCCTTAAGGTACTACTTTTCCCTGAGGTAGGGGCATAGGAGAAATGTGACATTTTTCTCAGGAAATTAAAAAACAAACTTGTAAACTTTAGAAGAACAGTTCATTGGCATAGAATTTTCTGACAGCAGCCCTCAGAGTGCAGTGCAGGGGTAGCTGGAAAGGTGTTGCTAACACAGCAGAAGTTTGGGTACTGCTGGGCAGGGCTGGCACAGCATCAGCGCTGCCTCTCAACATTCCCCCCATCACAGGGCTGGGAGTGGGCAAGATCCTGGAGGGGACACAACCAGGCTGACCCAAACTGACCAAAGGGATATTCCATACCACGTGACACCAGCTCAGATATAAAAGCTAAGGGCAGGAAAAGCAATGGAGGAGGGGCATTCATTATTTACAGTGTTTGCCTTCCAAAGTAACTGCTACACATGCTGAAGCTCTGCTTCCTAAGAAGTGGCTGAACATCACTCAAGAATAGGAAGTAGAGAAAAAACTTTTTTTCTCTTTGCTTATAAATGCACAAACTTTAATTTTTGCTTCAGTGAACTACCTTATCTCAATCTAGGAGCTTGTTTCCATTTTATTTTCTCCCCATTGTCCAGCCAGGAAGGGGAGTTGTAGAGCAGCTTAGTGGGCAGGCACTTGGTGTCCAGCAAAGGTCAACCCACCACAGTCAGGAACTTGGCAAAATTTAAAGCACTCATTCAGTCAAAATAAAACATTTCATAAAGCTTTAACTTAGCAAACTCTAACCCATCCAACTATAGATTGCCCAGATTTCAAGAAGAGGAAGTTAGGAGTAGAAAAGGAGAGAATAAGAGAGAGAGAGCAAAATAGAGCTACCACCTCTTGGATCCAGTGTGGTCTCACCTGCCTTGAAATCCAAGGACAATAGGGACATAATGAGGTGGGTCTCTGTGCAATGGTTTTTATCTACTCTGGCCTCCTGTGGCCACCCTCTCCTAGGTCAGACTTCTGGTTTTATTAGCATTCTATGGTCAGATTGGGGCTCAAGGGGAAGGTTTGGGATATTGCTTCAGGTGTACCAGTGACTGACAGCCATTCTGGCTGGGCTAGAGGCTCCAGGGGTGTGGGGTGCAGAGCAGAGCACCTCTCACTTTCCACAGAACTTGTTTAGATGCTCCCACCCCACCCTTCCCCACCTGAATTGGTTTTACTGTGCAATAATTTTCTCCAGTCTCTCTCTCTCTCCTTCTCTTTCATAGTCCACCCTCTAATCTGGGTCATGAGATATGTTCGGTGTAGTTCCAGGTCCATTTCAATTCTTCTGTGATGGTTTCATTGACATCAGATAGCATATAAGCAAACAAACATATTTCAGACCAATGGTGCATAGTTCTGGAGCTTGCATACTTAAAAAACAGAGTAGGGGCTGAGCATCATGGCACCTCCAGTTTACTTAACTTTCTAATTTTTACCAGATAGGTGGGAAATCACTGAAGACCCCATTTTCTGTGAAGACCTTTTTCTTTCTCTAAACTTCATTTTTATCCTTCTGGTTTATTAAGAAAAAAAGTAAATAATGTGACAAAACCAGGCATTTCCAAGGACTTTTTTCTGTTTGTGTTCACATTTCATCAGATCGTTGTGGCTTTGCTGTGAAATGACAAGGTGCATTCTAAAGCTTAAAACCAGCAAAAAGATAAAACAAGACACACAGATGGGCACAAGGACTAGCTGAGATAGTGGATACTGTTATATTTGAACTTTACATTTGGCTCCTGCTTCTTTTTCTCTGAACTACAATGTTCAGCTGAACTGTTCTTTGGCACCAAGACAGTCTTTTCTGTTCATTGCTTGTGTTGCCTAGCACAGTGGGGTGTTGGCTTGTGACCCTGCCTTTTAGGCAGCCCACAACACAATAGAAATGATAAAGCTAATTTAGCGTTGCTTCTAACTCAGTATGTAGACAGAAATGACATATTCTTTGGGTTTAATTATGAATAATATGAGGCAAGAATCTTTGCTTCTTTAAAATAAAATATCTTGCTCTCAACACATTCAGTATAAAATCCTGAGGAAGTATTCAAATTTTTAGGGCAAACAAGAACTGTCACCTACCCCACCCCTCTCTCTCTACATTTGTTGAGTGCTGCCAAAGTAGAAATATTTTTCATTTCCTTTAAAAATATGTGGTGTTAACACAAGAAGAGGAGAACAGCAGGTATAGTTAGAGCTGCGTCTGCCACTAATCATGAGCCCAAATACCTAAGCCATCAATACTGGGAGTTTTAGGATGCTCCAAATTAGAGAATATGGTTGATCATGTCTTCTTACATTTAAGAAAGGGTCTAGTAGTATAATTCTGTCTAGAGACACACACAATGTTTTTATGGTTGTTTTTTTCTTAGTAGAACAGTATTTTCCAATGCTCTTATAGACTAGCATTTGTGCCACACATATGCAGAATTCTATAATAGTTCTGTATTATGCTTAATAGTATACACACCTGTGTACTGTATAATACAATGACAAGGCTGTTGCTTTCAGATAGCCACAATAGGGTTGTGTTGATGCAGGCAGCAGTATCACATCAGCTAAGGAGAGCTCCAGCACTCAATTCTAATCATGCCTAAGGCCTCTGGTCTGCTGTGGGGGTTGCACACTGTAATTAATTGCAGAGCACTTTACTGTAGGGACATAGTATGGGAGCCAAGGACTAACATCGCTACAGAAGCATTTGGCTCAATATTTCTATTGACTGTTTGGAAATATTGCTTCTAACAACTAGTTCATCAGAGGAAAAAGCTTTTCTGATTAAGAAATTGCAACACCAGATTTAAACAATTTTCAGAGCTAATGTATTTTCGTTTCACATAAATGAAAACAAAAAGGGACAAATTGATATGTGCTTCTTCACCTCTTAAATGTGCAATGGCAGAGGCTGTAGAGCAGAACTTGCCCCTAACAAAGCACAAAGTGTGCCATAAGGATGAAGGTGTCTCCAAAAAACCATTCTTTGACCTCACTGCTGCAGGTACTATTTGTCTATATTTTTTTTTGCTCTGTCTGTAATTTCAGTATCACAGTAGTGTCCAATAGTGTTCTACAGATACTTCCTAATCAGATGAATTACCTTTAGCTTCACGTTTGTATTGCCTTGTCCAATCCAGTTTCGGTTTTTGGTTTTTTTTCTATCACTCAGTCCTCTGACCTAGCATAAGCTACTTTGTGACCTTGGCTCATTTATCTTTTATACTACCTTTCTCAGTTTATTTTTTCCTTTTTTTGCTAGAATGGCACACAATCTAAAGTTCTGCAAATGATATATTAGTATCATCACAATTCTACAGTGCTGGACTCAGTAATATCTGGAAGACTAGATACTAAGGGCCTGTCCCCCTTTTATTTAGAAGAGAATTTTGTGATATGTACCCCTTCATATAATCTTAGAGTCCCTGGATGTGGGGGTGAAGGAAGAAGAAATTAAAAGTACCCATAGTCATTGTCCCACTGCAGTAGGCTTTTGACATTTTGTCAAGGCATAAGTTCAGAACATAATGGTGTGGAGTGATTCTTAAAGGCTCCTCTTATAATTCAAAAGGGTATTTCGAGTTGTCAATATCTTTCAGAAGACAGTGGCACTTTTCAAGTTTTCAGCACTACACTTGTTTTAAACTGAAATAGTCTATCCTCAAATTTTAGTGCTCTTTGCACTTGTTCATGGTTCAAAACAGCACATGTTTACTTTTGTATGCCTAACACAATTCCAACATATTCATTCAGTATGACTATATATCTAAGAAAGTGACATTTTAAGGTACTGTAAAACAACACCAGTCAAACAGCAATCAATACAATGATCTGTCCTACTCCTTCCCTGCTCTGTCACTTGTGTCTTTGCAAATTTTCATTAAGGAAACTGCAGGAAAAGCTGCAAATGAAACTACCACTGATAGAAAAAATATTTCTGATCAATTTCCTACTCTGAGGGAAAAACAATGGGTAGAGTATAATGGAGCACAGGGAGTAAGGACCCGCATCACTCAGAGGGAGGGAGGGCTTTCTTTAAGTGTGTATGGAATTATGAATTCCTTTTGAAATAAAAAGTGAGATAGAAAAGTAAGAAAAACCAGTTTTGCACCACCATGAACTTATGATATTCAACAGAACTTTCTCCTATGTTTATTGCTAAGATTTTATTTTATTTTATGGTGTATTTAAATAGCAATAATAAGTGAAGTAAAACGGTGTGAACATTGTTTATGCCTCAGTAAATAAATAACGTTGTTTTATACCTGTTTTATTAAAACTAAGAAAATATCTGTCTGCAATTTCATCTGCTAAAATACTGCTGCAATTTGAAGTTGGAAAGGAACCTTTTGAAAAGTCGACTCTTTCCCATGTGACCAAATTAATATACAGAAATATATTTTTAAAAATATTCTACACAAGCAAACTCTAAGACATAGGCCATTTTAGTATTCTCAAGGCATTTAAAAACCAGGAAACATTCTTGTTTCAGCCCACATTGTTAAAAATTACATAAGGCACAGACTTCATAGGAAAACTTGGTGAAGGATTTTGATGAAGTATTATATCATGTTCTACTCAGAAACAGAATGAATTCTGTGGTGAAAGAAAATACTCTTTCGCCCCTTATCAAACACACCTGCAGACAATAAGGAAGACTGCCACTATTTTCCACTCATGCAATCTCTTCATCATCTTATTAAGTAGGCAGCACTGTGACAACATATCTTTTGCTATCTTCAACTAACTGATGCCATTGGACTAGTTTATTTCAGTATCCTGTCCCCCTCCGTTCAAAACACTCTTTCTGAAATTTTACTAACATCTATCGCTTCTTGGGTTTCAATGGACTACATTTCTTGGAGAATGGTAGCATTGATTTTGGTTTGTAAAATATAACTGAAACTGTTCCCTGAATGAAGCCATTTACTTTGAGTACACCTGCTATAATTCTTGTATTGAAATATATATTTTCTGGTGTGATATAATTTAGAAAAAACATACTTCTTCCCAAGATTCTGCAGCATTTGCTCTGTTCTGCTATAACTTTGATATATATGGAGTTATCTATTTTCTTTGGGGGTGGGGTTGCTTTTCTCTGTAATGAATGATTGCCTCTTGTTTCATTGCTTCTTCCACTCTCCACACAAAAGCCATGGAGATTTATACAGAGGAACTTTTAGATGGCATGAGATGTGACTTCAGGTCAAATCCAGGGATCATTTACATCAAAACAGTAAAATGCATTGCATTTTACTGTGGTTTAAGACTGGATCACAATATTGAAGCTATTATGCAAGGAAACCACTGGTCATGATTGCACTACTAGAGATCCAACCTTCCGTTGTATTAGTTATACAGACAAATCCTCCTGCAATGGGCTGAATATTTCCTTTTAGCATTTATGTGATGTTCAGTAGACCATTTACTGGTTCATTATATTTGAGCAAATGTGCCATCATTTATCTTATCCTGTGCAAGTCCTGCATGTCCTATGACAGTTTTCATTTAGACAGTTATTATTCACTTCTTTTTTGACTTCCCATTCTTTGCAGTCTTGTATGGTGATGGAATTTCTCCCTTTAGTAATTCTTTTCCATTTTGTAGGGATTCCATTCCTCTGCATGATTGAATTTATCCTGTTTAGATACAAACTAATCTTGGCACGTTAACTCTTTTCCTTAACAGACATGCAGACACCCAAAGCCTGCACACTTTTGCTTCTTGTCAGTTTCCAAAAATTTTATTGGGTATGTGCAAAGGGCAGTAATACCACCTTTATTCTGAACTAATATAGCTCAAAGTCACAGAACATTAAAACAGATGAGCCTCTTTGTAAGTTTTGGAAATATAATGACTATTTGATTTACAGTAGCTTTTCTTTTGAAATGCAGACTAGCTCATTTATATGTCTGTGGTGCATGTAAGATATTGAGCTTCACATAACTTTTACAGTTCTTTCTTTTACATGTATATAGTCAGTAATGTAATTAAAACATGCACCTCTGAAATAAGAGACATCATAGTCTTACATTTGATTCAAATTTTAAGCCTTAATTTGTGATTTTGTTTTGTTTGTTTGCTTAAAGTTCCTAGCTAAGGTTTTTTAATGTAGCCTAAGATAGACTCTATTAAAAACACAGCAAGCCTTAATTTTGTCTGTGAATTTACTTGATGTTATACCAGTACCACTTTCAAAATACTGCTGGTATTATTTTTCTTCTGTGAATTAATCCATGTGGAAAGTGATCAGAACAGGATCTCCATAAAGTTTGGATCACTTATTTGACCTGCAAGGTAAACTGTGAGCAGATTGGTAAACAGAGGAAAGTGAGTCAGCTTTGGCTCTGTAATGAGACTGGATAAATCAATAAAGGGGTGCCATGGATGTATAAAAGCAGGGGATAGGATTCACCTCATGTTTTCCTCTTTTTTCTCTATTTCACAAAATTAATTTTTCCTCACTCCAGTTTCATTTATCTCTGAAAAATAACCCATTAGTTGAGTTCTGTTATGAATAGCTCTAATTTTTCTCATTGATCAAAACTTTTGGTCTTCTTACCTAAGCTTTTTGTTCTCTTAGCAGTTATGTAGTTTGCTACTTCTCCCATTGCTAAGGATATTTGGCCTGGTTGCTGGGTGTCAGAGGAAGATCAGGACCTCAATCTCCCCTTTGCTTTACTGTATTCCCCTTTTAGCTTCCTCATAGTTTTGGGATGAAACAAAGCAAGAAGTTCTCTAACAAAAAATTTCTTATATTCTTCTGAGTACTTGTATTCCATTCCTTACGTCTCTCATCTGGCATATAAATTTCTTAGCTGTTGCACATTTAGGACTTCCCAATCTGTTCCCAACTGTCCAGATGTTATTAATTAGATCTGGAAAATATGATGCAAAACCGTCTCTCTGAATATTAGCTGGAATTTAAATATGAATGAGGATCCCTACTTGACCTTGCTGAGGCAAAGAGTATTACTAATTCTGCTGGGGCATCTTACAGCTGAATTTAAGGACTCTTCTGCTAAGTGAACTTGTGCTAATTTTTTGAAGGAAAGCTTTCTAATTGCATACAATTTTTTTAAATTGAAAAGATAGTATTATTTCAGTGAAGAATTAAAGTATCATAATATTAAAAAAAAAAAAGATAGGTAAAAGTAAATTTAGGAAAACTAACATAAGGCTTAATGGAAGGTATAATTTGTACAGCTTTGCCCTACTTATTGCAATCATATTTTTAAAGGGAAAGTCTGAAAACAAAGACATGACTTTCAGGTTTGGGTTTTTTTTTTGTTCAGTTTTGGTTTGGGTTTTTAGACAAGAAATTAAATTGTGGGGAGGGTTGAAAAGTATGGAGTAATTAATCGTGTTTAACGTTTTTGCTAAAAACATATCAGTATAATATACAGAGTACTTTTTGATAAATGATCTAATACATGTATACTAATGGAAAATATAACGTGTACATTAATGTACATATCTATTGAGTCATTGAGAGAAATCTTATTTCCTAATGTAGACTAGATGTCGAAGCTGATTTGGTGATTTCACTGTGTTAAAAGCATGAAAGAGGCTGACCTTTTTAAAAACTGCAAACCCCCCCAGCTCCCAAGAATTTCTGCAATTCAGTTTGCAGCTATCAGTTTGGGTTTGAATTGGCAGACCTTAGTGGATACACCAGATATATGCATTTGAGATTTTTTTTTCCCCTTCAGAATAATTCAATTATATGAATTTTATTGTCTTAATTTTATGTGAGATCTGCGAGTACTCAAATGTTCATGATTAATAAGAATGTAAAATCATCATTAATAGTTCTGTTACTGATTTAGTACTGGGACACATTTCTTGTCACACATTCTGGGTGTCACTTCAGGTATTTCAGGTGGTGATGTTAGAGTAAGCAACTTTGTTGGCATATAGTTGTTTTCAGGGTTTCCATTATCTAAACTAATATATTAACAATGCAACATGACCACTATTATTTGTAAAATTTGATTACTTTGATTAATGTGAAAATATATTTTTTTAGACTCAGAAATATGTTAATCTAGAAATCATCAATAGAAAATGCCTTAAATCCAGAGAAGACATGAAATTGGTATTTTTGTCATTCCAGTCCATGATAAATTATAATTTTAAATTTATTACAAGTCAGTTCAATACTTTAGCATAATGTTAGTGTCCTGTTTAAAAGCTACTGTTATCTGTGTTTCAAGATGGCACATTTTTGATATCCTTCTCACACTATCGGTGTTAGAATCTGCCTTGTTCTTTTCTTAATATTCTCCAATTGTCCTTTTTGCCTGTATCTACATTAAGTCTTAATCACATAGTATTGAAGACTTCTGTGGCTATATATAGACTTTCATATTTACAATATCAATAGTGGCTGTCTGCATATATAAGAATTGGGATTTCTCTTTTTTATTGTGTATTTACTTCTATAAAATAATTAGTATATATATCTATATCTATATCTATGTAACTGTACATATACTCATGCTTCATGATGATTCTTTCCACTCTTGTCAGGTTCATAAGTCATAACTCAAAATTTCAACTACTTTATGAATGTCACTTCAAATATGACATTGACTCAGTTTTCTTAAGGGTAAATAGCTATACACTATAGTATGTTATGCTTTATAATTTTTCTTCTTATATCCTCATATTTTTCATGTATTTAGATTAGATTGTCATTTTTTCAGTACAGTCAAATTAAAAATAATGTATAAAGAACTATACAACCATTATTTAAATTGTAACTGACCTGTGGAGGCTTTCTAATCCAGATCCCTACACACAGAAGTTTTTATTAGGTTAGTTGCTCGGTGTTTTGTCCAGAAATAGAGATTTCAGAACTTCTTAAGCATTCAACCAGCTTTCTAAGTAAAAAACTAACAAACAAACAAAACCAAATCAAACTAAACCAAAGCCCCCAAAATAAAACACAACAAACTATCATCAGTATTTTCCAGAAATTAATTATCCCAGGAAAAGGGAACTATGCAGGGGGATTATAGCCCCAACTTTGAGAAGAGTATAGCTCCATTTTCTCTTCATTCTCTGATCAGGTAGCTGTATATATATATAAATGCATACTTGATCTCCTGGTCTTTTTTAGTCTTCAATCTGAACAGACCCAGTTCTCTCAGTCTGTCCTTGTATACTCTGTGCTCGAGAATTTAAGCCTCTGGGTGGCCTCTGAAGGCTTATTCTAGTATGCAAGTATCCTTCTCACACTGAGGAGCCAAAACTGGACACAGGATTCCAAATGGAGTCTTAGAAGTGTTGACTAGAGGAGGAAAACCACTTTCCTAATTTTATTGACTACACAATAATACAATCTGGGATGCATTTGACCTCCCTCACAGCAAGAACACATTTCTGGGACATTTTCCATTTATTTTTCACCTGTATCCCAGATTTCTTTCTGCAGAACTGCCTTCTAGGCAACTCTCACCCAGTCTCTACTGATTGTCTGGGGTTATTCAACCTGGATGAAGAATATTGTATGTGTTTTTATTTACCTTCAGGAGGTTCCTGTCAGATCATGGCTGCATTGTGAACAGGTCCCTGTGAAGCCCTACCTCCAGGAAATTGCTTGCTCTTCTCAATCTGGCATTGTACACAAGCTTGCTGAGAATGAACTTGATTCCACACACCAATCACTGAATCCCAGAGCAGGTGATTGTGGGATACAAGATGAGCATATTTCCCAGCATGGGTTTTCTACGTTCGAAATATAGTGCATATATTTTAATGGCCTTTAAGGAAAAATACAAATTCAGAAAAGAAATGTCTCTGATTAAAAACACTGAGATGCTATTAGATATAAATTGGTGTAAATGTGACATTTAATTGTTTTTGTTGAGCAAAAGTATTTTAAGAAATTCAGATTTGTTTGCAATTAGAAAATATTATTAGGTTGATCCTCTACAGCATGAAAATCCCTCAAGAATTTGTACTTGCTGAAATAGTCCTAGTGATACAAAGTTTATTATTTGACTTCATTAGTTGATCAAGTATGGTTTAGTGTGTAAAATGGGACTAAATGAAAATATTGTAGGGTTTGGATTATTCTTGTGAGAGTTCATTGTTCTGTTGTAGTTGGTTGATTGTTGTTGGTTTTTGTTTTATTCTATTAAACTCAAATATTTAGACTATCTTTTTACCCCTTCTGGCTCTCAGAGTCATAATGGCTTCAACAAGGAACCTGCAGGTGTGTCCATCACACCCTGGCCCATGCACCCAGGATGCCCAGCTGGGTTCAGTCGAGGGCAGCTGGTTCTTGGTGAGCTGTGCCCAAGGTGTGCCTGTCCCCAGCCTTGTCTCTCCTCGCTGTGTGACTTCATGCCCAAGTGCAGGCACCTTGTCTCCTGAGGTACACTGTGACTTGGTTCCAAGCTTGTCTTTGGGTCTGTCTCTTGCTGCTCCTGACTGGACCCCATGAATTGGACTTCAGATCTGCTTCACTCATTTTGCCTGGTCTGGAGTTGTTCCTGGACTCAGTTTCCAGCAGCTGGCTTTGGTCAGAACCTATGGGGCTCAGCCTGTGCTGGAGTCACCAGCTCATGGCTAACCTTTCCTCAGGAGTGACTTCCCTTCTCTTGTCTATGCCAGCAGGTAAAAGTCTATACCAAATTAATCCTGAAGAGATGTTCTTACCATCTTTTTCACAAAATTTTAATTTTATTTGGTCTTTTACACTTTTATTATCCAAATAATTTTCCATTTAGCCTCATTGATATTTCTCCTTTATCTCTAAGGGCTTACAGGCAGATCACAAGCAGAACACTTATAACACAGTACAATATAAAATAATGAGGCTGATTTTTCTGAAGAAAACTGTCTTGATACATAAAATCTATTTTTCCATAAGTCCTCATGACCAGTGCTTTAAAGACAGAAAAAATGAAAAAAAAATTATCATTAAAAAAAAAAATCTTTTTTCCGTATCTCCACATAGAAGACAGAAAGGCACCTTGTTGTCAGCTGAGCTAAAACACAATGAGTGTACAGTAGGTATAAATGGCCATATCTGATTTTATTGCATTTTATATCCACTTACATTTTGCATGGTAGGGAAAGACATAAAACAAGAAAACCAAGACTGAATTGAGATTAGTGTATCAAGATGAATTTAGTTGTAGCTGAGAGAAACTTCATCTATGGTTCTTGGAGTATTTTAAAAAACTTCAAATCCCTATTCCTCAATCTTTTATACACTTCACTTGAAAAACAGATTGCTTTGTATTATGAAGACAGTATGAAAGTCATATTGCAATTTCTTTTCTTTCCTATCTGAAATAAGGGAATTCTAAGTTTCTTTTTCCATGTGCATTATAAAGAACACAGCATAACAAGAAGTGAATCTCTTTCACCATCTTATTGAATCTGTTCCTATTTTACTTTGCACTGAGGTTTATGTGATAGGGTTAGAGAACAGACCTATTTTTGAGAAGTAAACTCTAACTAGGTCAACAGGAAAGTGATTTGTTCTCTGAAGCAGCCCCTCCTCCGTGGTTTACCTTGTATTAATCTCAAAGGACTCGTTATCTTCTCACAAACTAACAGACAGCAACAGTGGAATTTGTAAAGATATTTCATGTCCTATTTTAAAGTAAATACTGATCTTTCTAGATCATATTTCATATTGCTTTATGAAATGTTATAGCAGTATTTATAGGAACTTTCTTATTTATGAGTATTTCTAATAAGTGTTAAGTCTATTACATATTTTTTGAAATCCTTTTAAATGTTTTTAATAACTGAATCCAAGTGTTGGTAATTAATTTTCTCAACTTTCTATTAGACTTCTTGGCAGTCTTTGTTATCCCTAACACCTTATTACTTGATAGCTATTTTAGTGGTTATTCTCTTGTTATTTAGTGCAGCTGTTCTACTGTTTATTCAGGAGGCATCTGAGCTTTGTGTTACTGTAAGGTTGATAATTGCAAAGCAGTAAAATGTTCATTCTGAAGGTCACAAGAAACACTTGAAGATAATAGATAAATAGAAATACAAGTGTTTTGGAGGGGGGTGGTGGTTGTTGTTTATGGCAGTTGTGCTTTTGGTTGGTTGGTTGGGGTTTTTTTGTTTATTTTTAGGGGGAGGTGGTGGGGGGTTTGGGGGGTTGTTTTTTGTTGTTGTTGCTGTTGTTGTTGTTGTTGTTCTGGGGTTTTTTTCCTCCTATTTTAAAAATCTTTCCAGAAGAATTGCTCTGTTTTTAGTACATATTTTTAATTTTTTATCTCAATGTAATTGCAACATTAGTTTTAAAACATGGCTCTCCTCTCCAGCCACTAGGCTATGAAAGTGGAGACCAGGCTATCATGCAAATCAGCTAATCAAAGTCACTTACAACCCTTGTTTTGTCAAATACACGTTTCAGAATGAAGGAGATAGAAGGATATTGCCATATTCCTGATTATCTGTAGCTGATGACCAAGATGTTTGGAATGATGAATACTTTTTTTCTACAGTGATACTTACCTCACTGAAACTGAGTGTAAAGTAAGTATGGTTTCTTGAGCTTCACCAGTTAGAGGATCCGAAGTTATTTCAAGGCAGGAAAAATGCCTGGGCTCATAATAAGGCATAAGGCACAAATTATGTGCTCTCTGTTACTGCAGTTTTTCCTGTACTTGGCATACCAAACAAACTATGCAAGTTTTGTGGCCACTCTATCATGTTTTCAGTTATAAAAGTTCATTACAAAAAATACCTCATTACATTGTTGCTAAATACTTGTCTCTTAAAAACAAAGTATCTTTTCACCCCCTCTGTGAATACTTGCCCATCATTCCCCACTGCATGTTACTACATGTGAATACTGCTCAGGATATTACTGCACGTGGTAATTGATGTCAGGTCAGAGAGAAATTCTGGAGAGGAATTGTTATTCATAAAAACCCCAACCAACCAAAAAAAACCCACAAACAACCAAAAAACCATAAACCATTGTGCTTATGTGACAAATGAGCACCATAGATTACTGAAAAGTAGGTTGTTCTTTGAAAAATTGATGAGACTTGCCCCTTGCCATGCTATTGTCAGTCCTTTCTGATTGGGTTTGCTTGTTGTTCTCCTGTACAATGTTCAGAAAAACTGAGGTTGTCTGTGAGTACGGCACCCTGAATGCTGGCACTAACACTAACACAACCACAATGTTGATGTTTAGTCATTTTTCTGCAAGCAGACTAAGCTTGAATGAGTACACTACCTGTTGTATATATCTGTTATTCAAAAGAGAAAAGAAAGAATGCAACTTTGTCTTGGTTCCTGACTTCTGCTTTCACCCTGTTTTATCTATCCCAGCTCCATGTGCCTTGGCGTCTAATGTTTTCAGACTCTGCAACCATTACAAGCCCAGCACAGAAGTCCTTTCTACTCTGCTTTGCAACCTTGTCAACCCAGGCCATGCAGGCTTTTTATATCCCAGCTTTTCAAGCTGTGACAGTCTGAGTTCTTTAGCCTTTTATTTATTGTAGACATGCATGTCTTGGCAGCTAAATTTCCTGCACATTTAGAGATCACAGCCACAGAAATAAGTTTCAGCTTGCACAGTGTGCAAACAGAAAAGTGAAAAGAGTTAGTGAAAGTGGAGTACAGAGGGACAAAGAAAGAAAACAGACCACGAGTAGAGGAGGGGGACCAGAGGAGCTGGCACAGTTGCTATGCTGGATTAGATCCCAACAGAGGTTGATAAACTGTTCCTACATCTTCCTGCAAGTTGTCCTCTCTGTCTAGCCAGGAGATCAGGAGGGCTGGACATTGTTTCCAAGACCCTACACAGAAATACAAATAGAAAGCTGCTAGTGTGAAGCAGTCAAAGAAATAATTGAAGGGTGCCTCTCCTGGGTCCTGCATTTCAATTCAGGATATGCTAGATGGAGAGCAACTATCCTGAACTTTCTCAGAGGCAAAGACTGTATGAGCTTGTCACAATCCACTGTTAATACAGGCAGGAGTCGTGATGGTTCGTTTTAATCTCAGAGGTGCAAAAAGGCAACAACAGGGGACAAATCAGTTATTCAAAGCAAAATGCACTTTTATTGAGTGCCAGCAACTCAGTTTTGCGATACAGGGAGAGGTGAAGGAAACAAAAGAAAAGAGAGAGAGAGAAAAGGGGAAATGGGGAATAGCTACCAATAGACAGACGGATGCCCTCGTGGTCTGGTCCGATAGACTCCGGTGTCCTCGCGGCCCCAGCCAATAGACACGTCTGCTGTGGGGAGATCTCAAAGGCTTTTCCAGAGGATCGCTTTCCTATAGTCCTTTCCAAAGCGAGTGGCATCTGGCCAAGAGGTGGGGAGATTTATGGGCCATTGTGAGGTGTTCTGAGACAGAACATGCAGTGGCGCTCTGAGAAGCAGCCGTAGGCGTAGTACCTGTTCGAAGGCACTGTACCGTAGACAGCTGCTGGATCGTTTGGCCACGGTGAGCATAGTACGTCAGCAAGCAGTCCCTTGGCCAGCATCCACCTCAACCAGGCCAGAACTCCTGTCCAGAAGCAGGTGGGGGTCCTTGGGAGAGCCTCTATCCTCGTGACGGTCATGAGGTATATATGAGGGAAACTCCAGACCGACTCTTACAGAGCTGCAGCAGGATTCAGGGAGATACTAAGAGATGGAGAAGTCAGTGACAGAACAGAGCCCTGCTGTTGATGCATTTGATTCCTCTCAAGTCTTCACCCCAGCTGAGACAGACTAGATCAGGAATATACAGCTTTAGTCCCTAAAGGAATCCTAATAATTTTAAGTGTGCACCAAAAGAGCAAAAATAAGGACTATTTAGTCCACTTATAATGCATATATACACATATAATTTTCTATTAAGAAATAGATTTTTGTTTTGTATCTCTACAGCTTTTTAAGTTAATCAAAATTCTATGCAGACCAGAAAACATAAATGTAGTCACAAAATGTTTTGTTACAGACAAAAGGAGGCAGCTCAGAACATTAACAGCCTGGTAATGTTTTTTATCTAAATGAGTTTGAGCATTTTTACTATTTTATTTTTTTAAGGAATATTGCATGAAAATGCAGAAAGTCATTCAACAACATGAAAAAGAAAACATTTTTTTCCTGTGTGGGAATTTACTGGTAAGGCTGCTAAGTCACTGGTTAATCAATCTTATATTTCAGATTTCATTTTTCTTTGTTTAGGACTGACTTTGATGGATACCACATATTTTCACAATCTTTTCCACAGACCAAGTGATTGTTCATCAGGACATCTTTTAGAAAATTTTAGAAAACTAATGCACTTCTCCTAAGATCTCAAGTAACACATATGATTTGTCTATCAATTTAATTGAAGAAAAAAATTGTAAGGTGTATCTGGAATAGAAAATCTCTTTTAATTATTTTAATTATTTAAAATTTTATGACTTTCAAATGTTACTTTGTTTTGAAAAGTTTTGTTTGTGGTTTGGGTGTTTTGTTGTGTTTTGTGTGTATGTACTTTGGTGGGGGGTTCTGGTTTTTGTTGGGGCTTTTTGTTGTTTGATTTTTTAAAATTATAGACATCTGGAATTGAGCGAAGTAGAAAAATATTGCTTTTATTTTAAAAATGTAAATTTGTTTTCCTTCAGATACTTCAGATGTTTCTTTAAAAGGAAGGATCTTTTTTAACCAGTAATACTATATTATATTTTCTGTTCTTTTTGTGTGTTTGTTTGTTCTTTGTATGATAGATATTTAGACAACTTGAAACAAGTCTTATTACTTCAGAACTAGATGCTTAAATTCAGTACATAGCTACCTAAAACAGTTTTATTTTGGATGCAAATTGTCACTGAATCTTAAAAATAAAAACCCCAAAACACTGTCCTTTCAGTTGTCATTGAGCTTGGAACATGCAGGCTACCTAGATAATATCCAGCTTCAGTTTTAGGTTCTCTAGTAAGCTACTCTTGTGCTCGTACACATAATCCAGACTTTCAGAGTCCATTTAGTTCAAAACTGGTTCAGACATAAACTTCCTCTGGACACAGAAATTAGGCATTCTTTCACCAAAACCTCTTGAAAGAGTAGAGCTCAGATACAGACTGTTCCTGAGCACATAGCTATTGTGTTTTATGTGTAAATTCTCTGCTCAACTGGAAAAGCCCATAAGTGGTGACCTAATTGCTAGAATCTTATATTAATATTTTGACAATGAGCTCTTTTCACTAACTTTAAATGTATACACTCAGAAGAACACTGCCCAAAATGAAAGCATGGCAATTCTCAAAATTTCAGTGAAATATTCTAAGTTTACAAATGGGAGAATTGTGCATCCCGTGGTATCCTCAAGGCTTTTTTACTAGTTACCTCTGCTTAGCAGCCACGTTTCCTTGGTCTCATCCTGATATGACATGCTGATTATGTTCATATAACTGGTAGCTGGTCCAGTTCTTGATGACTTTCTGAGAACAGAAATATATAAAAGTTTCTGGTATTAGTCACCCATTTACTGTGTTTTCCATACCTTGGACATTCAAATAAGTGGAACATTAGGTGACAAAGTTAAAGACTAAGAAGTAAATATATTAATATACTATTTCATAACAAAATAGAGATTTACTAGGACTCCCTTACAGCTATAATTTCGATCTATCTAGAGAAATACTCTTTTTTAAAGCAATTCCTAATAAGATCTTAAAGGCATATCTTTTAAAAACTTATTTCAGAAATCATCTCAAACCATTTAACATCTTAAATTAAGAACAAACACTCTGGGTTGTATTTGTGCAATAGAGAGGTAAATTATAAAACTCCTACTGCTGATAAAATCAGTGGAAATGCAAATTATTTCTCTTGTTTGTTACAGTCGTAAGTCCTTCATAGAAGCAACACAACCATTTACATATGAAAATAAACAGATACGAGAGGTCTAGAATTTGGTTTTGAAAAAGAAATTTCAAGTGGCCTAAATTACATCTGAGTTCCTTTGAAGAACATTTTACAGTTCATGACTAAACTATTTTTCTAGAGACAACTAGGGATAAATATTTAAGTGGTATACAATCCCTTTAACCATGGTGCTCTGTGTATGTTTGTTTCTTTGTTTTTGTATAAAAATGATTGTTTGCTTTATAAAAGCTGTTGAAAGATGAAAGATATTTTCCCAACACAAATTTGTAAATGCACATATTCCTCCACCCCCCACCAACAATTTTATGTATTCCCTTGTCTGATGGATCATGTTGAAGAGTAAAACTGTAAGTTCTTTAAGTCTAGATCTCATCTATAACTTCAATGAATAGGCTATCTAACATCAATAGACAATGAACAGATGTTTAACAATATGTACTTCATAGCATAAGAAATCAAAATTTATGTTAAAATGAAAAGGGAAAAATTGAACATTTTTGTTCAGTCTGTAATAGCAGATTTGTAACTGCAATTCAAGTATCTCTTTATAGCCTTTTTTTTCACCAGAAAACCATGTTGCAATCATGTTAGTTTTTATTCATGCGTTCCACGAAAGCCAAGTTTTGAGCTGACACGGCTCTTTTAAAGGACTTATTCCAAATTCAGGTACAAGATTTTAGAGCTTAGTAAACTCTGGTCAATATCTTGTTCCAATCTCTCAAGACAACAAGATTGATAAATGTCAATTGTAGATGGCACTGAAGCATCAACACTCTACTTGTTTCACCTTCCTACTCATAAATATTCTTAGTTATACAGGATTCAGATATTTCAAACTGGTGTTCTTTTTCATCACTCCTTCCTTTTTAGTTATTTTAAGAAAGATTGTCAAATAAATGATAGAATGGTGTTTATTCTAGACAGGAAATATAGCGTAGAATATATTAGAATGTGCAAAATTCTTTTTAATTTAGACTGAAAACATAGAATAGTGTTGGATTAAAAGGTGAATTGAGTTTTCTTTAAAAAAGAGAGGAAGAAGATATAGTACTCATTCATTTTTTCCCAAACAAGTATATGTCTCCAAAATAGCTAAATGTTTTTCTAGATGTGTAGAAAAGTCTGTAAAAGTTCTAGCTCTAACATCACCAATCAGGTTTATGTAAAACTACATTTAAATTAAATTTATTTTTATTACTAAGTATCTTTACACTATATTTCTTTATTGTTCTTTATTTATTTCTCTTTTCCAGAAAAAAGCAAAATAACAAGGCATTATTTTATATTTTATGAGAAGAAATTCCAAAGTTTTACAATTTTGTTTTGATGAAGTTTGAATGCATATTTGAACTTTCTACTCCTACACTGAATATAGTTAATGAAGAATATTCTAAAGTGAAGTTATGCTCTGCATCATACAGATTAAATTTTCATTTCCTTATGAAATGTAGTAAAGATATATAGTGTAACCTGTACCATATGAGAAGGCCAAAAAAAATAAAAACTTTCAAGTAATGTCAAAAGTAATGACAAATAGCAAATAAGGTAATATTAACATTGAGCATTATTTGGAATTTGGACAGAATTTCAAAGGCCAAAATGAAAAGATCAGTTTTGAAATAAGGTGTCAAAAGAGTAGTGAGTGTCATTGTGTACAAAGGGATGAGAAACATATTTAAACAAATGGAAGAATTATGAAAAAGTAGGGCATAGAGTTGTTATTCTTCCATTTGGCTTTATTTTACTATAAGTGACCCTGACTAGTGTAGTAGATCTTCACAAAGATGTGCATGAATATCATGTGTTTGAATAGTGGTAAAATACCAAGTCCTTCCAACTTCAGAGAAGATTAAACATATGTATAGATTATTTCAATATCTCCAGAGAATTTAAGTTATGTATCTTACTATAGCACTTACTGTTCCTTGTAATGTGGTAGATCAGGTTAAGTACCTAAAGAACAGTGGTAATTTGAGAATTTATTAACCAAATGAGGGTTAAGCACCTTCAGGAATGAGCTTTTCCAGATCTTCTTTTTGTACATAGGCAACTGACCTTCAAGCTACAAATTCCATAACAAATGTGCGTAACATATGTTGACACATCCTTAAAGATGTGACTGAAAAACCTTAATCAAGTAGTATTGATGTACAGTGGGAGATCTGCCTGCAGTAGAAAATTCTGGAGGTTTCAACTGAGATGTACATTTGTTTTAGGAATGGAGCCACTCACGGAAGAATATTCCTTTTAATTGTGAATGTTATAGAATGGAGATATAGCATCACAGTAAAAAATTGATCTATAAAACATTGCTTTTAATGTTTTCATCTCTTGTAGTATTCTTGTATTTTCTAATGTAACTAATAAAGCCCCCAGAAACTTAGCATTGTTGCTTCTGCCGATTTTTTTTTGTTTTGTTTTCTTTTTGATTCCTTCCCACTCAAGAAATGTGTAGTTTTCTAAAGCAAAATATTGAAGCATTGCAATGCACACATTATTAGATTTTTTAGAAGGTGAATATTGGAAAACTTCAGGAAAGAAGTCTTAGAACTGTTTAGTTAAGGGAGAGAAAGAAAAGAGTAGAAGAAGGGGAGAGAAAGAAAGAGAGATATAGAAACAGAGAGATTCTGAAAATCTTAATAGAAATTACTGTGACTGGGACTTACTTGTTTCTCATCCAGAGAATGTAATCACACAATCTTGACAAAAATCAATGAACAAAATGATAAAAGAAATTGGCAGGAAACGGTGCTCATATGTGCGTTCAACAAACCAGAAAATGTGTGTGTGCAGTAAAACAGAAAATGCTGGCTTTCCTGGCAAGTGGAAGAATTATCATTACTCCCTTTTTCTCCCTAGAAGATTCTGCATACCAGCAAGTTGAGCTGGATTCTGAATGAGCAAGTTTTGAGATCGGTTTTAAGCATCTTTCTTTCCTTGCTTGTCTGTTTTCACTCCTAGTGTAAGCAATTCAGTTTCTCCTTCTTTACACTTTAAAACACTGGGTTTCAAATCCTCTTTTTCATCTTGGGTACAGCAGTTGAATGGCAACTATCAAGTAATATATTCTGAAACAATCTCTGGAAAAAAATAAGTTTTTTTCCCCAATAAAATGCTTCTATTGCTCCAGTTTTTATGTTATGAGTGGCAATTTTGTTTGCTGACTGATAAAAGGCTTAACTTGCATTCTTGAGCATAATTAGAAGAATATGAAGCTGAAAAACCTAATAAAGATTCTGTATCAGTCAGTTTTACACTTAAAAAACATGAATTAATTAATAGACTGGGCTATAAAGTGATGCAATGTTAAACTTTATGACAGTTGTAAATGTGATTAAACAACTTCTTACCTTTTATTTCTATGATTAAGAAAATCATTTACAGTAGCTTTAAATTTTTTTATTTGAAAGCTAAACCCAACAAATGTTACAAGTAAACTTTACATCTTAAAAATGTAAAATCAATAAAATCAGTTAATAATATGGTGCATCTATCAATAATTTCTGTATTAAACAGTTTTTTTTTTTCAGAGTACAACATGGTGATAATTGACAGTGTCACAATGACACTCCAGATGTGTATCTATAAATATTAAAAACCAATAGAAACTATTAATTTTGTTTATAAACGAATATTTTTGTTAAGAGACACAGTAATGTTGCTCTACTTACTGTAATGAAATGTATATTACATTTGTAATTTATAGTCAGCATAACTGATTTTTATTGCTACTATTTTTAGAAATCAATTATAATAGGGATTTTTAAGATCTCTGCTCAGACCCAATAACTCAAATCTGTGTAACAACAATTACTATTAGTTGCTATTTAATAAAATGTCTCCTATATGAGCTGATTACTTGCAAACTTGCTGACCTTGAATATAATACATGCAAATGAGATACTGCTGGTTGTTTTTAGCAAATTATATATATATGAGGAGACAAGAATAATGAATTCACCTGCTGACATTTTTGGTATTGACAGGCCTTGCTATCCTCATATAGATTCAAAATTCCAGCAGACTGAATCAATAGTGTACATGAATTCTTGGGGGAATACTTGGAAGAAATAGAAATCTGCTATTTACTATTCTATTATGAAAGACTTCCCCTTTAAGCTGGCCCCTTTATTTGCTTTGGCAATGATGAAATGTAATTTACTTTAGTCCTCTCATGCTGTTTTGCTTGAAGAAAACCAGCCAAAACAATATTCTTGGTATTTTGTGGCAAAGTCTTATGACATACCCAGCAAATGGCTGAGGAAGAGGTTAGTGCTTAGTGCCTTTTTATGTGTGATATCTTGCATCCTACTTTACAAAGGGAGAGGAATTGATGTTTGCAAGATAATTGATTTCACTCAGCTGTGTTTCAAACCAAGTGTACTGTTGGAATAAGAAATATTTATATCTCTGTCCCATGTAAATACTAAGCTAGTTAATTCTCATCAACATGCAAATGTCACTAATTTTCACTAACACAGAGTGCTCTATAAAGGTGATTAGAACCCATTTTGTCACTGAAGAGAAAAACAATATGCCTTAGCATACATCTTAACCTTTTAACTGAGCTCATCATCACTTGTAAGTCATACATAGCATCATGATTGTGGGTGTAGAAGAAAGTAGAAATATAGGGAAGGCAGGCACAGTGAAGACACAGCAGGTAGATCTGTTTGCTATGGTTAGCTTAACTTCAGCTTGGATAGCATAAACCTGTGGAGTATGAATGAAAAAATGAAGAGCAACTAAGCTATTGATGATTTTGAAAGCTTCCTAGCTAGATACTTGCTAAACATTAGGAAGGATAACACTTCTTCCTTTCTAAAATAATGGTTTTTATTTCCTGTGTCCCACAGACTCATTTTCTAGTTTCAACCTGGCCTGAACTTTTTCATAGAATATTATTTTATGCCATATTTTGAAAAAAAAAAGGGTCTTCTATAATTCCTTCTTTACATCCTTTTGTGGTGAGATACAAATACACTCAGAGCAGTATGTTGTAAATTCAAAGATATGCTACTCCCCTGCAGAATAATAAACAATAGTCTTACTAAAAAGCAAGACACATCTTGCAAAAATACTACTTGATTTTAATATGATCTTGTTTCAGCAAGGATGATGGTATGAGAAACTTTTATTTTTATAAGATATTTAATTTACAGAACAGTCCTGACAAAAAATGGAAGTGGCCCTGTTCATGTTACTTTGAAAAGAAGAACTTACTCAAGAGATCTGTCAGAGACCATAAAGTGAAACTGTCAAAGCACATTTCCTTCTTCTTCAGTAATGAAATATCCCTTCAAATCAGGAAAAAAAAAAAAAAAAAAGGTAATGTAATTAATTTCTGTTGTTTTAATTAGAACTTAAAGGCTTTCAACCATTAACTGAAAGATTAATATCTAGAAAATGCTTTATGTAAAATATTGGTTATTTCAGCATGAATCAAGTTTCCTTGAAAATTTCCTAAATTAAGGTGAATAAAAGTCTTCTCATGAATAAATTTCGGTGTAAAAAACTGTCTAGTTGAGTACAAAATATTCCATTCCAGATATCTTAACTTTGACATTTTCTGAGTGTAAGGCAGAACTGTCTCACTTCATTTCAGTTTTCATTTTCAGCTGAGTTTTTCACAGAAGTCAGGCAGTTGAAGGTGTTTTTGAGAAACTTGGTCTAGTAGGAGACATCTCATGACAAAGTGGTTGGAATTAGGTGATGTTCCCTTCCAACACAAGCCACTCTATAATTCTATGTAGAAGCAAGGATGCTAAATGGTTTGAGAGTGGTAACAACAAAGCAGAGTATTCAGGCCAGAGAACCCTAATATTAACCCTAATTGCATGCTCGCAGGGATTTGGAGACCTGCTAAATTCCTATGAAGTCTTCAAGGGAATTAGATTTTGTTCAGCATGAGAATTTATTACAACTGGTTAGCACTATAGGGACAATAATAATAATAAATTAAGCACCTACTGCAACTTAAAGACACTTTTAAGGATGAAGTAAAAGTTTATTTTGTAAACTTTGCAAATGTGTTGTAGAATACAAAAGTCTGGACTATTTTAAAAGGGAATTTCATGATCTATCAGCTCTTGATAAAAGTGAAGGAATACTTCTTTGAAAGTCATAAAAGAAAAAGTTCACGCTTTTAAATATTTAGGGAACTTTTAGCCATAATGATAAAACTGGTACAGAAAAATATGGTGCTATTCTTTGTTACTCTTTATTCATGAACTGAAACTGTTAATACAAAGACAGCTCATGATGATACTGAACTAGTGAGAAGACAAAAGCAACATTCAAAATATGTATGTCTTCAAATAAAGGGTTTCAGTGAAGTTGGAGAAAAAAAGATAACTTTTTGAAATGTATATGCCATTTATTTTGCTGACAACCTCACAGCTCTCCTCAATTTCCCACTTTTGCTCTTTGCTTCTCTGCTTCTCTTCTTACTCAATTTTACCAAGTCTGTATCAACAGTGTCTTGTACCACATTTTATTCCTTGCCACTCCTGCCTACCCTATGCACTGCTGTTTCCTACAGCTGTTCACTTCTGTACCTCTCTACCTGAACCTTCAGCTTCTTCTGGCTTTGAGCTTGGACTTGCTATTCCCTGCTCCACCAGGCAGTGCTGGCTGCTCCCCATCTGTCAGTATTGAATGGACTGCATTACCTTTCATAAGCTTATGAAAGTACCAGTGACAAACACTGCACAATTAACTGTTGTATTTTCATATGAAAGATAAAGAGAACACACTTTTTCTGTTATGTATGAATAAAATATTTAAGCCTCACTGGTTTTAGAGCAAATCTCAAAGGTATAATATTTATCAAAAGCTCTCCACAGAGAAATATAAAGAAAGGATTATAATTGAAGGAGTAATTATTTTTAAATATGTTCTGTTCTATACATTATATTTGTTTTAATAATCAAATAATTATTTGATAGCTCTGACAGCTCTGATTTGACCATTTTTGGTGTGGGGAGCTGTGGGGAGGACATTGCCTTTAATTGTGGCATCCTATCAACATGAAGAATAAATCTTCTGTGAGGAGACAGAATTTTTAGTAAGAGAAAGGAGTTTTCTTCAAATTCGATTTTTCTATTGCTGGACCCCAGGTATTTTGCTGATACCACCAGCACCTGTCATACATAAACACTCCCCCTTGCCTGGCCTTTCAGTCTTAGAAGTGAGAAAGGCTTCTAATAGGCCTTATTATGCACAAAAGATGGCGAGTTTTAATATAAATTTTCTGATCACCATCTCTTGACTGCATCAGTCCATGTCATTTTCTATCATTATTTATTCAGTATCAATATTCAGTTGTCTCCTACTCCTACTGCAAATTCTTCACACTTCTAAATCATTCTCTGGAATGCCTGCAGAATTTGAATTAACTGAACAGATGAACCTTAAATAGAATTATTATGCAATAGAACTCAGGTAGCCTAATGTCAAGTACACACCACAGCCAATTTTCTTCTTCACTGTTCCTTTGCTTTATGACAAAGCTGTACTTTTCAACCAGAAATAGGCATTAAGACATTCAGTCCAAGTCTTAAAGTGAACAGCTTCATAAGATGCCAACACAACCTTTCTTATATTTGATCTGCACCATTTCTAATTGCAGCAAATTATGTTGGTGTGTCACATTAAATTCTGTCTTGTTGAATTACAGTTATTAATTTAAAAGAAGGAAGCTTCCCCTTTTTTCAAATTTCTTGGATATCAAAATAGATGCTGCTTAGCTGGGGGGTTGGTGGGGTTGGTGTTTTTTGTTTTTAATCTGAGAAGCTAAGGGAAATAGATTCCTTTAAA
>VXBI01004875.1:452206-469381 GCA_013397375.1 Toxostoma redivivum | reverse complement strand
AAAAAAAAAAAAGACAAAATCAATGAGATGTAAAAAATGCACTATATGGATGCAAGTCAAGTCAGATATTTATAACTGGCACACCTCAAGTTCATTGCTAAAGTCATCTCCAGCTAGAATCTAGGTCTCTATATATATTTAATGAACATTTTGCCCAGTCTCGAATGTAATAAATAATTAATTCTCTTTGAACTTCCCATGGAAATGGTGTTAAGAGGTAGTCTTTGCCTACAAAATGGCAATGCTTTACCATTACAAGTACTGCTCAAAACAACACTATTTATGGAAGAAACACAAGTTCCAGACATTTAAAGGTCTTTTATGTTTCAGAGAATATTCAGAAGTGGGGAAACATGCAGATGGTTATGCTACTAAATATGGTGTGCAACAGTGCGACCTGATGACAGAAAAAAATAAAAATAGACACACACCACCCCACCCCAACTTCATCCCCTGCTCTCAGTTTCAAGCTCCTTTCCGCATGAGACAAAAAATCTAATTTAAAAATGGTCTAGGAAGTAGAAAAGAAAGTCAAAAAACCTTTATTTTTATTTTTCTTTTTTCTTTTCTTTTTTTTTTTTCCCTCCAGATATGGAGGAAAAAATAATATGAAGAAGCATGATGGTATGATGGTGTAGAATAAAATCTTTCAAGAATGTTAAAGCAATGTCAGAAAGAATGAGGACAGGTATGTGCTCAGAGGAAGTTATGTAGTGCAAGCACACTGATCAAAGTGGTTTCAACATCTGCTGTATCACACTTCATGTTCCTCAGCAATCCACACTGCGGATGATAGAAGGGGAGAGATTAAAGATTAATGTGACATCATGGAAAATATAAAGGAAGTTTTTACTTGCCCAGTATATTATTAAATGTAAACTATAAGTTTATGGAAAAAGTGAGACACACAAACAGCTCAGAAAATATGTTAAAGGAGTTAAAGAAGGTAACTTGCACATTAGAGAATTAAGAATAAAATGTCAAAAAATATAAAGAATAATTTAACTGTGCTATATAGGGTGTCTTCTCAGATGCAGATATTTTTCTAGTACTTTCTGAAATGTATTCTGCTGTGTAGATCTTCCACTTTCTGATTGTGTGGCAGTGCTCCTGACTCAGCAACAGGATATGCAAACTGTCTTTTCTTTCCAGTGCTTCCAAGGAGCAGTGGCTCTTCTGCGGCATGCTGCAGTTTACGTCTTATATAGGCACCATGACCAAGAAGATTTTTCTTATGTTCTTGTAGCTCTAGGTTATGGATCTGAAAGGAATCACATGTAAACTGACTTTTTTCCCAACATTTTATAAATATAATTAATTTTCTGGGTCCAGTGAATTAGTAGGACCACTCAAAGTTGTACCTTTTAAATGCTAAGGATAACAGATGGCAAACATTTCATTCAACAGTTTAATGAAAAAAAAATCAGATAAATGGTTCTAGAGAAAAGTAAGGAAAAAACCCAAAATATTAAATGATGGGGAAAAAAATTATGCATAATGACCAGAAAAAATTGTTTGGGAGCTATTGCTCTCAATCACAAAACTTTATACCTAGGGATCATCATGCTTCATGCCTGATGTTCAGATATACATGAAATAACCATGATCCTGGGTCAGAAGAGACAATAAATAAAACATTGTATTATCATTATGTGGAAACACTGAGTAGGTGTTACCCACAGCATTCTATCACTGACAAGGATTAGACTTTCAGACCTTGATTTGCTCTGTTGAGCCTAAATACTGCAGGATCCTCCAGACTCTGAGGTTATGTCCCGTCCTGTCTATTGTGGGTGTCCAGACTCCTGTATGTGCTAGATGTCATCCCACAGCCTGGTTTTTTTGCAGAGTTAATCTTCTGGATCTTGATTCGAAAAGAAATGTTAGTCTGTAAGGTGTAAGCTTGCAGGTCATTTCGTATCAACATTGTAGTTATTATGCTTTATTCATCTAAAGTCTGGGATCTCATTATGCTGCATTATTATAGCATTAGGAGGTGTAGGAGAAATATTCCTTTATATATAATATACCTATATTATATTAATATTTCTATATATATAATATATATAATACACCTTTAGAATAGGTAGAAGGTGGAGCTTGCATCCTGTTTAAGCCTTGCAGAAGGTAAGTATGTGTAATTTTGAATCAATATTGAAAATTTATGTGTTAAGTCTTCACAAAATGAAGGAATTATGCTGGTGTAAGGGAATGGTGAAAATCACAAGGGAAAGAATAGGAGTGCCACACTGAATATAGACTTTAGAATTACAAAGAATAAAGGCAAAGGAGAGAAAGCTGAAAGAAAATATTATTGTTAATTCTGCAAAGGAAAGGATCCCAAATATAATTATATTGGATCCCTGATAAAAGTAAATAATAGTTATTTTATTGCAAACTATTATATAGTAAATTTTAAAATCAGCCTTTGTATAAAGTTTTTATTCATTCATCAGTCCTTGTGCTATTACTTCATGCCCTTGTAAAGAGTCCCTCTCCTGCTTTCTTGTAGGACCCCCTTAGGTACTGGAGCCCAGAACCTTCTTTTCTTCAGGCTGAACAGCCCCATCTCTCTCAGCCTGTCATCAAAGGAGAGGTGCTCCAACCCTCTGATTGTCTTCACAGCCCCCCTCTGGATATGCTCCAACAGGCTGATGTCCTTCTGTGCTAGATGCAGCTCTCCAGGTGAGATCTCATGAAAGTGGAGTAGAGGGACAGAATCACCTACTTCAGCCTGCTGGTCATACTTCTTTTGATGCAGCCCAGGATAGAATTGGCTTCCTGGGCTGCAAGTGCACATTGCCACCTTGTGCCGTCTCTCATCCACCAGCACTGCCAGCTCCCTCTGCTCAGCCTCCAGCCTGCAGTGACACTGAGGTTTGCCCCAGCCCAGGCGCAGCATCTTGCACTTCGCTTTGTGAACTTCATGAGGTTCCTACAGGTGCACTTCTTCAGTTTCTCCAGGTTCCTCTGGATGACATCACATCCTTCAGAAATATGTTACCTATCCTGGTAGTAAAGAAAGCATATTAGAATGCTGTAGAAAGGGTCATACAAGAAACAATTTCTCTTTTAACAGAGTGGGACAGAACTATGAAATCACATAGCAAGCATAGTGGGAAGGAAGGAGTTCTGCAGCGTCACCATGGTGCTCTACTAACCTGAGAAGGAGGAAACGACAAAATAAAAAAGATGAGTGAGTAAGTGATGAGTATGCAGAGAATGACAGACAGTGTAGCTTTGGACACAAACTCTGAATGGAACTCTGACAGACTACAGAGTCTAGACGTGACTTACATCACGCTGCTTTGATGTAAATTCTTGTGGATGCTCTCAGCTAGCTATTTAAACTATGCTGCTTAAAACATGGACAATAGGAAAAAACCTATCCTGAGTAGTACACTTGAGATAGCAAAGTATAGCATGAAACTGATTATCTTTCTTGATATATGCTTCTTTATATAAGCATTATACAGCCAGAACAGTCTGCTTTCAGCAGCAATGAAAAATTGCTGCCTGGTAACAGGAGGGAAACTCAAATGACAAAAAAACTCAAGAACACAAAACCAAGCACTAAACCCTGAAAGACCTCCAAACCTTACATTTGAGAGGCACGGTGAACTAAAACACATCTCTTTAGCAAGAGTTCATAGATATGACGTGTCAACATTAATAACAAATTTCAAGTAAGTTTGATCAAATGGAATTTTTGTTGTCAAGGGAGCATGATTTTCTTAAGCAATAGCTGCTATATATACTCTTTGTGAATATTTTTGTTGGTTTTTTTTCTTGTGTCTTCAAATGGCTATTAGGGAGCCAACAGCTATGACCTGCAAAGCAGAATTGCAGGAAAGCAGAGTGTACGTTGCATGACTAATACTTTCCCTAATGATACTGTGTCCCTTCACTAAATATTGTTTATAATCCAATTAAAAAATAGAAAACAAACAACAACAACAACAAAGTAATTTTATGATGTTTTACTTCAATACAGTTTGATTCAATACCAAAATAATAATAAAAAAGCTAGCTAAATTATTAAAGATTAAATGCAATCATATAGAAATGATTAACACCTTTTAATTGGGAAAGACCGTGAAATATGAGTAAGACCATTAAATTATTTTCTAGAACTGAAGCTAGAAATAGTTTTCATTTGCCTTTTTTATTTTGGAAAATTGATAACTGTTTTAACTCTCAGAGAAGCCTGATGGACATTTCCTGCAGATAAAGGCAACATACAATGCAATTCTATTAGTGTTGTGATCCCTTATGACTTTATGAGTAAACATACAATAACCGATGAAACATGTACAAAAAACACTCTTAAAATGTCTAAAAACTTGCTAATAAAAGTGTTCTCATGTTTGAAACATCATATCTTCCTGCAAATTGTCAACTGAAGTTGTTCCCATATCATTTTAAACAGGTCATATAAAAGTCTATAGCTCAGATAGGATTGGGGTTTATTTTGCAAATCCAGTTCATAATTTAGTAAGAGAACATGTATGACCTTGAACAGTTTTTCTCAAACTTAGTGATTTGCAAAAAGATTTTTAGGACTGAATTAAAATGTCTAATCTCCCATGTAGCATGAAAATATAGCTGCTGTTATGTGCCTTCAGAAATTCTGTATCTCAAGAGATGTGCATTTGGCATTGTTTCTGTTAGTTTTGTTGTTTCTGTTGTTCAATGAATTTTTAAAGAAATTAAGTATTCTATTAAAAAAGAGTGAATATGTAAGCAACTTTTAGTAGTGGCATAGCAGAATTTAATACTTGGAGTTCATATGTAATAAAGACAGACATAAGCATGTACACATACATATATGTAATGACTTAAATTCTTTTAAATTATTTTTAAATTAATTACTTTTAAAAAAATTAAGTTTAGATAGTCCTTCTAAAGGTTTCAAAACTATGAGAACAGAATTATTCCAAGAGTGAAGATAAAAATCAAGGGCTACAAATATGAACTGTGATTTCTAATTGATCCACAACCTTACCTCTGATTCAGGCAATTATTTCTCTCTTGAACAACCTGTGATCAAAAGTATGCTTCTTTTTACATTTGGTTAGCAAAGACTCAAGTAAACTTCAGGAACATTTCTCTTGCTCAGAATTCTATTCTATTTTCCCCCTTTTCCTTTGCTTCCTTTTTTTAATTCTCCTTTTTCTTCTTTATTTCTTTTAGCTTTTTTTTCTTTTTTTTCCTCTCCTCTTTCCTGTTCTCCTCCATCATTCTGGGGTAGGGTTTTTCAATTTGTAATAAAAACAAAGCCATGTTTTTCCCAGTGATTTTGCATTTCACACATCTGCAACTGGCTGTCCTCTAATTCTGTGTGAAGGTAACTTCAGGGTAAATTGTTCACATATGAAGAAATAAGTTCAAAGTAAAGGTGAAAGGTTATTGTAAAAGACTTTTTGCTCAACAAGAAGGTCAGTTTACCTTTGCATGCTTTGGGAATTTGATAGGTACTCTTATTAATTTTCTTCTCCCCTTCACCGTAAAACCACTTGCCATAAAAAAGTTATTGAAGTCTCCTAGATCAAAGTCATCACTAGGAACTCAGGAAAAACTAGAGGAAATGTTTTCAACCATCTTGATGTCAATAGTAACATGACACATCACAGATATCTGAGTATGATCTTCTCTTTAAGCAAGTTATATTTTCCTTATTCTTCCCTTTTTTGCATTCAGGTCGAAATGGAAGGCCTGTGTAGTTTCTATTCTCTTTTAAAAATAGGAAAGATTGTATTACTCTAGATAAGATTTTTCAGCTTGTTGTAATATTTAATTTCCCTGTATTTTCACCTTAGCCTTTCCTCTTTATAGTGCTATGATTCATGCTTTGATAATAATAGAAATTAATCAGGAAAAAATCTATGAGATATATAAATATTGTTGTATTTTTAGCACATCTGTAGTGGTATTGAAGGAATTGATAACTACTTTAGTGGAATTTTGAAAAAATGCAAAACAGCAATTGGGCAAAAATTGAAACATAAACTTTAGAGGTATATTTATGGTCTTTTATGGCAATTGAGAAGTTTTGTGGTTGTACTATAATCCACCAGAAAGTTGTTTTATGTGGAGCTATGCATTAGACTATATAGTTAACATATATTATAAAAATGTTTAATGGGAACACCTTACCTGAAACTGACAGCTTTCCTTCTCCAGCTTGTTACAATATAGGTGAAACTCGTTTATGCATAAGACAGAACCTCTATAAGGGAAATTTTAAGATTGTGAAATGCATACTCATAGGAACAACACAAGCCTAACTCCTGCTTAAAATACAAGCTGTTTCAATAAATTTTATAGAGAATACTCTATTCAAATAAACTAAGAAAGTTTGCGTATGAAAATAGTTCATATAAATAGTTTAAATTTAGGAGAAAAAAAGGCTTGACTTTAGTTAAGATACTGTTTTTCAAAAGAAAATACAATGCTGTTAATGATAAAGTCATTTTAGGTCACTGGTGAGCTCCTTAAACCAAAAAGTTCTTTTTAGTAGACTTGGATGGCCTAAGGTAATAAAATGGCACTAATAAGGAAATAATAAACCAAACCATTGTAAAAGGTTTTTTGTTCCTTATTTAGATCAATAGTAATAATAAATATAAACCAGTATATAGATTTGTAGATAAAGCTGGAATAATCTCTCATAAACAGTTATTCCCCTTCTATAAAAAATAGCTGAGCTAAACAATATTTAAATGTAGTCAACATGGCTAAATCAATAAAATGTTTGTTTCTCTTGAAATATCTGTGCTTAACCTGTACTTAACCTGTACCTGTATACACACATAGTAGGAGGGCAATGAAAATAGTGAAAAGCCTTTAGAAGAAGCTGTATGAGGAGCAGCTGAGGTGACGTAGTCTGTTCATCCTGGAGGAGACTGAGGGGAGACCCCACTGCAGTCACAGCTTCCTTGTGAGGGGGAAAGGAGGGGCAGTCACTGATCTCTGCACTGTGGTCATCAGTGGCAGGACCCAAGGGAATGGCCTGAAGTTGTGTCAGAGGTAGTTTAGGTGGGACATTAGAAAAAGGTTTTTCACACAGAGGGTGGTTAGGAACTGGAACAGGCTCCCCAGAGAAGTGGCAACAGCACCAAGCCACATAGAGCTCGAGTGTTTGTGCAATGCTCTCAAGCACAGGGTGTGACTGTGGGGATGGTGCTGTGCAGGGCCAGAAGTTGTATTTGATGATCCCTATGGGTGCCTTTCAAGTCAGCTAGTTCTGTGATTCTATGGTTTATTTCATAAATACTACAACAAGAAAGCAAAAAACTAACCAAATTCATGAATGACCAGAGTTAAATTTCGGCACACATAAGCTTGGTTACACTGGACATTGTTTTTCCAACCATTCCTTCCCAGGATTTTGCCTATATTTATCGCGGCGCCAGTGGGAGCCGGCAGGTGCAGGGGGAAACGCGTGGCTGCCGCGATCTTCGAGAGAAGCGTCTTTAGAAAGACATCCTGGTGGAACCAGGCACGTCCCCGCTCTCGGGAGGAGAGATTTCGGTTCCGTTGTGAGAGCCCCGCTTTGCCAACGGTGGAGAAACGGACGGCAGCCACGTGTTGTAATTCGAGGCGGAGTTTATTCCTTCTCGAAGGTTCCAGGGATGATATGGCTCCACGGGCACAGGGAGAGCAGGGTTGATATAGGACAGTCAGAGGGGCACGGTACAGCAACAGCAAATGGTCTGAGGGTTCAGGGGTGGTACAGGGAGGGAAGGGCCAACGGATACAACGAATTAGCATGCCAGGAGCAGAACCATACTTCACGGGACAAGGAGGGGGTGCCTAAGGGCTTTCCCTCCAGGGGAAAGAGATAAGCTCTTTTGTTATGGGGTGTTCTGTCTCCACATATATTAATATCTGGATAGATTTTTCTGTCATGGAATCATGACTAAAAAAATGGACTCTATTTTTTTCCTCTAAAACTACCTAGTAACTTCACATAGACAGTTTTCAGATTTCATTTTTTCCATGAATTTCAATATGAGACATTCACTGAAAATACTGAGATTCATTATGAGTCTCATATCTATAACTTGCTGTAAATGTTGATTGTCATGCCGAGTTGTCTAGTGCAAAAGAGAAGCAGCAGCTCACACTTAAAAACAATTATTTTCCTACACTATGCTATTCCCCTTCCATATCCTACTTTCCCTACACAAGAGATTTCTAGGGAGTGCTTTGAAGACAACTTCTAGATCAAGCAGCTGCTTAGGAAAAGTACTTCATTGAGCATCTTACTTAAAACCAAAGGAAAACTGGTTACAGACACGAAGGTTGGGAGCACTCTGCTCTAACTGTGAGCTGTGGATGCTCATGTTGATGCTCATGACAGGTTGGAGCAAGGCAAATAGCAATGTCACAGCCCAGGACCATTACAGACTGTGACCTTCAGGGACATTCTTGGCAGAATCCCAGGGAGCATCATCTTGGAGAAAATAAAAGAGTTAGAAAGGGAATTGGTAGGTTTTCTGAGGGTCACCTTTTATCTCAAAAGTAGTCCACCTAGATATACAGAAAGTCAAAAAAAAGTTTGCAGAAGACCTGCAAGGAAGAAGAGAAGCTGCTGACAAATTTCAAAAAAACAGGGAAAAGAGAAACATGTAAGTGGTGAAGGTAAGCACAAGACAGTTGATTTTATCTATGTCACAACTGTTTCTGCTGTTAGAGAACTTGCCAATACTCTTCAATTTTCATATCAGCAGTGTCTCATCTCCATTCAACTCAAAGCAAGATCAGAGGAAAAATGCTTCTCAGCAGATCATATAAACATGTTTCCAATATTATAATTACAATATTACAAGCATTAATATATATCATACAACCCTGTTAAATGAATTGTTGTATTATCTAGTGTGTTGGGTTTGCATGGCCAGACTTTGATAGCAGAGGGGCTACAGGGGTGGCTTCTGTGTGAAGCTGCCAGAAGTTTCCTCCATGTCCAGCAAAGTGAATGCCTGGCAGCTTCAAAGACAAGTGCCACTGGACAAGGCTGGGCCAAGCAGAAATGGTGGTAAGACGTCTGTAATAACATATTGAAGAAGAAAGAAGAAAGAAGAAAAGAAAGAAGAAAGAAGAAAGAAGAAGGAGGAGGAGGAGAAGAAGAAGAAAGAAGAAAGAAGAAGGAGAAGGAGAAGGAGAAGGAGAAGGAGAAGGAGAAGGAGAAGGAGAAGGAGAAGGAGAAGGAGAAGGAGAAGGAGAAGGAGAAGGAGAAGGAGAAGGAGAAGGAGAAGGAGAAGGAGAAGGAGAAGGAGAAGGAGAAGGAGAAGGAGAAGGAGAAGGAGAAGGAGAAGGAGAAGGAGAAGGAGAAGGAGAAGGAGAAGGAGAAGGAGAAGGAGAAGGAGAAGGAGAAGGAGAAGGAGAAGGAGAAGGAGAAGGAGAAGGAGAAGGAGAAGGAGAAGGAGAAGGAGAAGGAGAAGGAGAAGGAGAAGGAGAAGGAGAAGGAGAAGGAGAAGGAGAAGGAGAAGGAGAAGGAGAAGGAGAAGGAGAAGGAGAAGGAGAAGGAGAAGGAGAAGGAGAAGGAGAAGGAGAAGGAGAAGGAGAAGGAGAAGGAGAAGGAGAAGGAGAAGGAGAAGGAGAAGGAGAAGGAGAAGGAGAAGGAGAAGGAGAAGGAGAAGGAGAAGGAGAAGGAGAAGGAGAAGGAGAAGGAGAAGGAGAAGGAGAAGGAGAAGGAGAAGGAGAAGGAGAAGGAGAAGGAGAAGGAGAAGGAGAAGGAGAAGGAGAAGGAGAAGGAGAAGGAGAAGGAGAAGGAGAAGGAGAAGGAGAAGAAGGAGAAGATGATCTGGGTGAGATGGACTCACATTGGAGAAGTTGATTGAGAGCTCTGTGGGAAGACCACAATGCTGGAGCAGGGGAAGGACTCCTCTCCCTGAGTAGCAGGAAAAATAATTTGTGGTGAACAGAACATAAGCCTTGTTCCCTGTCTCTCTGTGCCACTGGGAAGGAGGTAGAGCTGTGAAGGCAGGGAGGGTGAGAGGATGTGTTTTTAAGGTTTTATTTTACTTCTCGTTCTCTTCTGATAATGTTAGTAATAAATTCCATTAATATCTGTAATTCAAGTCTATTCTGCCCATAACGGTATTTGGTGAGTGATTTCTCCCAGTCCTTATCTCTACTCATGAACCCTTTGTTATATTTTCTCTCCCCTGTCCAGCTGTGGAGGGAAGTGGTAGAGCAGCTTTGATGGGCACCTGGAAGCCAGCAAGGGTCAATCCACTACATCTACTTATCTAAAGCACATATTAAATTAAATAGCCTTGGTTATCTGCCATGAAATATCCATGCCTTTTGGATGTAATTTTTTATGTTATTTATATTGGCATTTCCATTAAAAATTAACTTTTCTTTTTAACATTTACCAAATCTATAAGGCAAATAAGCATCCATTACAGAAATAATATTAGAACAAAATTCCATTAGAACATAATTTCCCTAAATTCATTTTCCATTCTCATTACATCAATTTATTCTCTTAATTAAATTTTGTACTTATTCTTAACTGTTAACAAAAAAGTATCAATTTCATGTGTGATAATGAATTTAATTTTATTACTATGATGGAATAAGCTGATGCTATTCATATCATTCAGTTAGACAAGACTAATATGCAGAGGTCTTAAAGGTGGAACTAAGTTCTGCTGATACAAACAAACAAGCAAACCCAACCAATACAGTTTTTTCCTAGTTTTAGATAAATTATTATGGCTGTAACTGAAATTCATGGATTCTGAAAGATACATACCCAAATAATTATGTTTTTATTTCTGTGTATAAGGTGTTTCTGAGATCAATTTCTTTGCATCATAAATTTAGTCTACAGGACACCTATAGATTTCTGAGGCAAATAAAAGTTTGTAGTTTGTTGAAAGAATATCCTAAGGATTGTTCATGAGCACAAAATGTCTTTAGGGCTGGCAGGAACATCCAGTTACATACTTCTTACTGTTATTGCCAATGGCATTCTAATGAACAGCTTGTCTTATCAGCAACCTGTTCTTTATTATAGCAATAAATGGTACCATACAAGGCATCATTCTTCTCTGCAATAAGCATTGGGATAATATATTCCTTTTGTTCAGAATCTGCAGGGAGAAGGAATTATTTTCTTCTTTTATGTTTCAATCTAGGGTTGTTGACTATGCATATAGAGCTGTAACAGCATTTAATGAAATCTTCCTTGGAAAAAGAAAGAATCCCAGAAATTCTAAAGCAGAGCTATGCCAGAAGCAGAACACCTGCCACTGACTCCTTCCCATGGATAACAGTAAAAGACTCACTGCTTGTAGGTAACAACCCACTGGCAGTAAGTGTTCAAAAACAGCTTTTGAATTTGGTAGCTTTGTGCAACATGACCTAATACAACCAGTTGTATGTGCTACATTGTACCACCATCTTAAAGAAATTAGATGTTTCAGGTTTTGTTTATTTGTTTTTATTTCACATACTCAAGGATGTTGTTTCCTGAATAACAAATTAAGCTTATTCGGATACCCACTTTTTAATTAAGAATTTTAGCCTGATAGATTTTAATTAAGATTAAGCCTGGTAGACTTAAAGATCTAATAATATTATTTCAAAGCCCCAAATCAGTTCCAGAAGAATGCTTGATACAGACCAAATACTTTTCTGTACTATCTTGAATTATATTTTGACTAGTATATTTCCCAATTTATTCAATCATACCTGATTCTAACAACGTTTTCCTTACATTTATACTTTGAATCCTTCCACTTCAAAGCACTATTTTCCAGTGTAGTTCGACAATGTACCTAATGTGTGAAAGATAATCAATGAAATGTAAAAGACGTAAACCTACTGCCTCAGCATACATAAGGATACTTTTGAATTCTTGCTTTTCAAAGTGTATCAAGTTCATTCAAACCTGATCACATGAATTCTCATCAAAATATAACTCTATCCATACACATTCACAAACACACCTTGTTAAAAAAGTAAGAAAATACTATCACAGAGCCTAGGGAGCTATGTCAAGGAATGTATAGGCTTCTTTTACCAATTAAAACTATTTGATCAGATAAATCATTAACACAGATACATATGAAGCAAATTGTGAAGTGCAGAATTACAAAAAATATTAGTTTGGTGTTGTTTTCAAAACATGAAATGGAAAGCAGAAAGCCTGCAGTTTGGAGCTCTTTTTATGACTGGGTCACTTTGTATTACCTTTTTCTTTTTTTTCATTAGTTGCATAACATAGATAAAATTGCCATTTGGAGCCGTGACCAATACAGTCCTCTTTCCTAGCTCCAGTGCTTAACCTTTGCAGTCTTTTCTCTCAGCTATGAGTGTTTTTATATACTTCCTCTATTGATCCTCCCATGTCGAACCTGTCTCCACATGAATATTGAATTTCTTATTTCCAATTGAATTCCCTCTGGTTACACTACTTTTAACATATTTTGAATTATTTCCTTCTCTTCATTATTGATCCTTCTTTCTTATCAATTGATCCTAGCCACTGCATCTCCCGTGGTTTTTCTTCTGCCTTAAAAGACAGTATTAGCATACATTTGACTGTGACTGTTTCATACAGGGAGTACAGCAACTTTGCTCATGATCCTAACATCACCTACAGACATACTAAAATATTTCTGCTTCAGTGTCTTTAATTCAGCTCCCTGAAACATCTCCTCTTGTAACTTGCCTAAAAGATGTCATGACAACAAACTTTCAATCCTGTCACTCACAGTCTGAGGACATTATGCCAGGTTATGTCAGGGACATCAGCTGATAGACCACAAAAGTAAAATTCTACTGTTACCTGTTCATTACCTGGTTAACCACAAATTACATGGCTAATTGTTTGCTGGTACAATTTCACACTGAAAGTAAAATTTGATCTTAGTGTCTCAGTGTTTTTAATCCTTGTAACTTTCCACTGCACAGTGTAACATATTTTAGGAGATTGATTTCAAACATGACTAAAAAACTTCTTGACAGTGCCCCTCATTTGAAGAAAGAAAAAAAAAACTGAGAAAAGTCTACAGATGATGCAAATTACTGTAGTAGAAATATTTAATTTTTCATTATCTCTTAATGTATGAAGTAAAATTTTCATAGTATCTTAATGAATGAACAGTCTGTGGTTGCTCTGTGTTGTTGTTCTTATTCCCTTACTATAGCAATAACTTTCTCCTTTCTTCCCTCTCCACTGTTGAGAGAGATGTAACAAGGGTCTGAGATTTCCCTCCCACAAAGTTGAGCATTTCAACAGGCATAAGGTTATGTAGTTAAAAATTTTATGCACGACTGTTAGGCTTGGAAATCTATTTTTATAAATTGCTAATATAAATTAAATTGTTAATTATACATACTGGGAACTTGATAAATTTGCACTTCAGAGAGAGAACATTACAAGTGTGTTGAAATAAAATAGAATTTCACGTTACAGGATCTCAGCAGCAAAGAGAGCATAGTCATGGATGGTGGTACAGCCTAAAAAATTGTGAGACTGTTTGTTTGTTTGTTTGTTTATTTTTAATTTTATTTAGTTTTCTTAGATTTAGGATGACCACAAAGAACATTGGAAATAAACTATTTGATTGCTATGATATAGCAACCTGGCAAAATAAAATACATTTATTTTAACTTGAATGGAAAGACTGAGGAAATTCTTTATTAACAAAATTCTGTAGCGTCAGTTTGTGTCTGCCTGTGTAATTCAACTATATAAAACATCTTAATTGGCAATAAAAATGTGTTTGCTCTTATTTGCTAGCTTCATAAGCATTTTTGGTGTTGCACAAATCCTAATAGAGTAAGTGTATCAATAATTATTGTTAATGTGATTATTTAAACACTGAGGTATGGGTCATTGCGTGAGAGTTATACAGTATTTCCTCACTGAACTTCAATACTTTGTGATTTGCCATCTGTGTTTTCAGAAGCTCCCTGATATGGCTAGCATTTCTCTAAGAAAATTAATATATAAGTGGGTGCACAGAAAGTTTAGAACATGAAATTTCTTCATCACAGAGATTTGAGACTCAGAAACTGACATAGCTTCTTTAGAAATTTCTGTACAAAATTCTTTTTCCATATGGTTCACTTTGATTTTATTCTTTTAGGGAATCTTGCTGAACCACTGTCAAAACTCTCACACAAACTGTCTGTTTGATTTTTTGCTAATTCCCCTGTGCTGAACATTTTCTATATACAAACAAATCTTTTTCACTAGCTGTATTTCCACACTTCAAGAACTGCTATTTACTATTCTTGACTAGCAAGGATTCAGACTCAAACAGATCTTTCTGTTGTGTAAAATGGCAACAAGAACAATTAATAATAATAAAAAAAATCAGAATTTCTGACAACATTTACCTCAGAAAATATTTTACTATTTCAAATAAATCTAAAGGTATTTAAATAATTTCATAACAGCTGTTTCATAGGAATTAAAAATGAGTGATTGAAAAGTTTTTTTATAGGAATTTTGTGTAATAGTCACACTCAGTTTCCTTGTTGAAATGTTCGTTGGAGCTTTTGGAGTCCTCCAAATTAATCACAAATACACATAAAGTTTAAGAATTTATTGCTGTAAGGGTGTGTTCTGTCTAGCTAATTTATTAGCATATTATGTGAACTGAATTTCATACAGAAGAACCAGACATCCAACAAAAGATAAAAGCTGGCCTACTCTGCAAACTAGGCACATGAATATCTCTGAGTGCAGGTATCTGAAGCTAAGACAAAAAAAAAAAAAAAGAACTGTGCAGCAGTTAAGGTCAAACAAACTGAAGAGATCTGATTCAAATATTTCTGTCTTTAAGAGTCTCAGGGAAATTGTTGTTTCTGAGAAGTGAACACACAGTCAAAATGTTAGAATCTCTGTTCCTGGAACTAAATGGCAGTTTCACTAAAGCTTATTTCAAGCTTCTCTGGGCTACATTTTTATCAGAATTTTGTTCCTTGGTAGGAAATGTAATCAACAATTTCTTGCATTTACAATCAGGCATACAGATTATTGATGAATGAGAATATTTGAAAATATGAAGGAATTACTTGTTTAAAATTTCCTTTTAAAAAAGGTAGTTTAGCAATTTTCCCTTTTTTTGGAAAGGTGACTTTTTTTGTCTCTGTTTTTAAATAATAACAATAACTATCATGATGAGAGATGTTTTTTTCCCCCATCTTTTTAATATTATTTTTCAACATGAGGCTTTAAACTCAACAAAACTGTAGATTAAATCTGCCTTGGACTATAGAAATCAGAGATTTTACCATGAAGGAAAGGTCATATAAAACAATCCAAATAATAGTGACCAGAGATGTCATATTTTCAGAAGGTATAATATTAAAGAATAAGCTGGGCAGCTTTACTGCTGCATGGAGATAACTCAGGGTATCTCTGCCAGTGCCCAGAGGTGAGACAAGTCATAGCCAAATTCCACCTCCAATAGTCCATCAGTGTTAGATATTCCTGTTGGAGGCACTTTTTGACTTCTTCTGCAATGTGTTTCTGAGAACTTTTAGATGGATCACAGCTTTTTCCTTTTTCTAAGACTCAGTCAGGTTTTAATATTCCATTAATTTATGCATGAAGGCTGACCATAAATTGCCCCAAAACCTGGAGAAAACGTTTCTAATTAATTTGAGAAATTCAGTTAATAATAATGAACTGAATGAATGAATGAATGAATGAATCAATAGCATGTGAGGACTTGATACAAGCAGCCAGAAAAGAGAGAATTCTTGTGGTTTTTTTTCTTCTAGAATTACAAGTACTCCTTTATAAAGAGCTTGGGACAGGCAGGCATTTCAAGACTCTGAGACAGAATTTTTCACTGATGATAAATTAGGAATGGATAGGATTTAAACAGGTTGGAAGTAACGTGATGTTAGCATTGATACCAGAAAGGTGAAAGAAACTGCATTAACAAGCAAATTCCCCAAATACAATGAGAAAATATTTTATTTCTCTTGCAAATGAATGCAGTATTTCTACATTACTATGTTTCTATGTTTCATGCACAGCACTTTATTTCAGGATCTCTACTTGCAAGTGAGGATGAATTACCTGTTAAAGATATCCAAAGCAGGTATTTATTTTTAGACATTTCAAGAAAATCTGATGTAAGGCTAATGTTAATGGTATTTAATTTGAAGGACTTACAGCTTTTGAACTTTGGTCTTATTACTACAGATAATAGATAACAGATTGGATGATTAAACAGTAGCAAGGAAACCTCTTTTCATTCCAGGTAGCAGCTATAATTCCTCCAGAGGTTTGGATTAGTCATGAATGGAGGACTATTCCTTGCAATTCAGCTCTACATAATCAAAAATTTATAAAATAGCTATTCCACTATGACTAAAAAAATGAAAAATATTTAAAAAGGAATATCAAAACAAGTTATTGAGAGACCTTATATAAGAGATCCTCAAGATGGATCTTTTATATGGATTTGTTTTTTTAATCTAAATTATGTACCAAAAGGATTTTCAGCTATTTTAATAAAAAAAATTTGAGGAAATTTACCTTAAACAGCAACAAAATATGGAAATTGGTAACATAGTAATGCTGCTTTAATTTTATGAAACAATCACTTCCTTTCATAGGATATGTAGGCAAGTTTCTAATGCAGACTGCACAATTACTCAATTTTTTCTATTTTTTTTTCAAATGCTGCTGTTTTCAAATAAAGGCATTCTATGTCAAATTCCAAGACCTCTTCTTTCTGCCACTATGTAATAACTAGTTGGATGCCTGTGTTGTTGGTTAGACACAGTGCATGAAATTATAATCCCATGTATATTTCTAAAGAAAAATAGACAATATTCTTGAATTCAATTCAAGAAACTTTCATTCAGGACTTAATATCAGAATTCAGGTCCAAACAGCTGTTCAATGGGAGAACAGGACACAATACCTCCATCTGGAAGCAGCTCAAAATGTTTTATGTTTTGTATAACAACTCTGTTATGTCTTAATTGAAAGTAAATATTGATTGAATTGAAAGTAAAATATTGCAAGTTCCCTATAACAGAAATGCGCTTTTTCTTTGAATTTCTATAGTATAATGTTAAGTATTAATATAATTATAATAATTTAATATGTGGAAAATATTTGTTATAAGTATTTCAGGAACTTTTCTTGAAATAGTAGCTTTATTGGCAGCTTCATGC
>VXBI01004875.1:398865-452064 GCA_013397375.1 Toxostoma redivivum | reverse complement strand
ATAAAACTAAAAAGAAGGTAGACAAGTTTCTGCATATAAGTTGAAATGGTCCAGCACGGTTTTGTGTTATGCCCGTGTGTTTCCAAAGGATGTCATTTTCTTGGAATTTCTGTTTCTCATGCTTGATTAAACTGGTTTGCCACAATCTTACATCATCTTTCTTACATTGAAACTTACATTGGTAATCTAAATCCAGCCCTATCTCCATATCTGTTTTGGAAAAATAAATAAAATTTTATTTATTTATTTATTTAATTTTATTATTCAGGGTATGCTACTCTTGAGATGTTTATTTCTAGATTTTCTTGTGATCTTTCAGAGCTAAAGCCAGATGGACTGGAGCTGATCTGAGGTGGTTTCTCTTAGTTTCGTTAGGATTTTTTTTTTTTTAAGTTAGTTCTTTACTACAAGAAAGGTGCATTCAATCCTGTATACTTCTCACTGAAATTCACTCTCACTGAAGTATCTCATGGCAACAGAATTGACCATTTTCCATAAACTCAGCTGTCCCTAGAAGTGCCTTTCCTAAGTATAAGGAACAATCAAAACAGATTGAAAAGAAACTTTTTCTTTCATCATTCAAAAAATAGAGGGAAGTGAATTATTAGTGAACATTTCAAAATTAAGTAAATAACACAAAGCAAGTAATATTTTGTTTTTGTAAAAATCTTTGAGCTAAAAGGCATTGTAACATATTGGCAATATTTGAAAGCTGATATTTAAGGAGATCTCTTTTTAACCTTGCATAAAGGCTCCTATATTCAGCAATATTTGGATAGAGATTGTGAGAAAGAAACAGTATAGCCTGATATGCAGTGCTCCTAGTTCTTTTTTTCTAAAGTTATTTTTATTAATTCAGAGGTAGAATGATGATGTCCAAAATCCATTTTATTTTCTGTGCTATATTTTTCACCTGTACAATCATGCAGGTTTTTTCAGGCTTTTCAGCACTGAATATATTTGTTAGCTAACATTACCATACCAAATTCAGGGAAGTATTTTCCTGAGGTGGTGTCTGGCCTCTCTATACTGACTTCACAATCAATACTATAGGATATAGGTAATTACGCTGTAAATTTCTTTCACTCCTCAGTCTTTACAAGTGCACAAGTATTAAAAAAAAAGTTTACATTGATTTTGCATACGTTTTTAGCATCATTTACTAACTTATTTCTCAGTATTAAAACCACAAAGACACTAAGCTCACTGTCATATACCTGGTTGACAGGACTCGTCTTAAGAATCACTTTCCCAATAGAAGGTCACAGCGCTAATGCAAACTTCTCTAAGTTTACCTGTTTTGTGGAACACCAAAATTAAAATAGGACTTTTTATTTTCACTTTAGTAAATCTAGAATCACAGACAAAGAATTAATCTTGTATTTTCAGAAATTTATAACAGGAATGCAAGCAAAAAAGTTCAGTTGTCAGCAATGTGGTAGCTACTGTGAAATAACCATAAGCAAAGCAAATAAAACCCTCAGTAAGAGGATGTTATTCTTCCCAGAGGACCCTGTGAAAGCCATGTTACTCTGAAAAACCCTGTGCTGTGAGCTCATTACTGTACTAGGGCAGCCTGCTATCACTGACACAACAATCTTTACAATACCTGAGTTATTTATTGAGAGAAAGGGGCATTGTGCAATAAATGACCTGAAGACCTTGAGAGAAAAAAAATTTAAAAAATCATTTCTAACAGTTTTTTAAATAAAAATATGTCTGTATGCTGGCATTCATCTAGCCGCTGTTATGGTGACTATATGGAACATATTATTCAGAAATCTATTAAAATTAGTTAATCGGCATTAATAAAATTATAAGGGTAAAACATGTGTTTACCCTGCATTCTTTAATGATTTGTAGCAGGGACAACTTTCAGAAAATAGCAGTGGAAGTCCTATATGTGCCTTATGATTCTACCTGCAGAGTCCTCTTTCTATATCATGCTGTTAATATAGATTACCTTAATAAGAAGTTTGAAAGCTGATTTTATTAAAGGGTATAAATACCTTCTCAGGAAAGAAAGACTTGAAAAGAACAGGGTTGAATTGCTATCTCTAGTATGACCTGATCGTCTCTCCACTGCTTCTCAATGAAGCAATTTACCAACTTTCAAGTAAGCAATATAGATGTAAATATGATCACAGACAACCTAATTTTAGCCAGAAGTAACAAAACAACGTGGGTATCTGAACCCCACTGAAGAAAAGGCTTCCCTGGAAGCAGACAAAAATAATATATTGTCATCCATGCTGAAGCACTCTCTCCTGAATGCCAGGACATTTTTCAAAAAGACTGCCCTGTTTATGTGCTTTAGCAAATTTCCTTGTAGTATATTTGCTCTGTTTGTAAATTATATGATAGATTCTTTTTTCCATTCCCTCATTTGTTTTATCACTCTTAATTGTTTAACCACTTTTATCAGACTAACAGTAACAGAAAAAAGAACTGTAAAGCCCTATAAAGGTGTTGAATTCAGTATCATGTCAATATTGTTAGGCTAACAGCGTGTTCACTGTATCTTCCGTAAGTCACAAACTACCTGAAGCCTTCAAGGTCTGCAAGTGCTGCTCTGTCTTGTATCCATGGTCCCATAACCTTCCTTATATTCTTAATGACAAATTTTGGTTTATCTTACTCTGTGTATATTATTAGCCTATCTGGAAAAAATCCTCCAACTTTAAATAAATCTATTAATATTTTTAGTCTCCAGCTACTTCTCTTGTTTTCATATGGGTGGCTATTCTTGGATTGTGAGAAACAACTGATTCTCCTTGGATCCACTTAATGATGCCAAAAATGTTCTGGTGGAGTACATGTTATTATATCACCTGACATACCCTGGCTTTTTCTGATGTTTATTGGGGATAAATCATAGATAAGAATACAGCTGTGAGACTGCTATGAAATAAAGCTGGACAGATTGATTTCTCTGCAAGTGGAGTTTCTGTTGATACCATGATATAATCAAGTGATTAGTGGGGTTGTCTGACAACTGCAGGTTGTCTTTTCCATTTTTTTTTCCTCTGGTAGTCTTTCATTTACCTTGTTATAGTTCATTATTGTATTTTCCTATAGCTCATATTTATTTCAGTATTATCTTTCTTTTTATGGCAATTACAACACCATAGATACAATTTTATTATGCAGTATTTTTTCTTGTTACTTGCACCTGAGGACATGCTACACTCTCAGATAAAAATGACAGCTGTTGTCAGTGATGCTAAGGAAATAAAAAGGTGGAATAGGTCATGTCCTGTTCTAGAAATACATCTTTTTTCAAGTGGAAATTTTTGGCAACAATATATCTGACTACTGGAACTTAAATCCAATGTCTCTGATGATGAAACCACATGGGAAGCTTTCATATTTGGAAATATTTTCTCAGTTCAAATTACTTCTGCATCTGCTACTACCTATACACATGAAGGAGAACTTATAACAGCCATTCTGAAAAGTGTATACTACAAGAGATAATGTATTTAAAATCTTGTTGCAGCATAACAAGACAATAAAGACATACTTCATATTTGCAACTAATAGTGTAGTAGGCATGATTTGGTGCTAGATTCTTGAGAGAAAAATGGGTGAGACTTTGTGTGAAATAACAAAACAGATTAACTTAGTTACTAGAAAAAATAGAAAATGTTGAAACAGATCATTCTAGAGGTTTCCAGTTTCTTTAATCACCTAGGATATAATTACTACATGTCTGCAATAATGAGCATTCTTTGAAAAATAGCTTTTGAAATTCTTAGTAAGTTTCCAGTTCACTTCATTGTCCTCTGCATATAATTGCCTAAGTCATTGCATTCTTAATGTAAATTTAAATGCACTAAAACTGCAGCAGTCAATTGTGTAAGTGATTGCATGTATAATTGGTTCATGTAGGATGACATAGCAAAGATGTGTAAATGTTACACATTTCCTGAAGAGGGGAATGGACTTAAACTAATATTTGTTTGGAAATTTTATGGTGTCAAAAGAAGGAAAGTATTCAAAGTATAATTTAATTCTACCTTCTTTAGAAAGGGTTATCTAGAATCTCATTTCATTACTTTCGTGTGATGATTCAGAATATGAAGGGTACATCAACTACTATAATAATTCAAATGAGCTTTCAGCAAATAAAGGCATGAAAATTTTCATAGATTTTGATATATATTAACTTTATTTATTCAACTGTATGTGTTTACATTGATTACCTTGACCTTGATTGATTATATAGATGTTGAATATGAATTAATGAATATGTGAGTTGAATATACAAAGGATTTGGAATATTAAATGATTGCATAACTGCTAAGTATTATGACCTAAATAAATTGTAAGTCACTCACTTGCTAAATGCTGCAAATTAATTCCATTTGATTGTGTACATATATATGCATATATATGTATATATGAGAAAAGCTAATATTTAATGAAATTTATGCAATGCAATTTGAAGTAGTAATCCAGATCAAAGGCAAAGTATCAGTAACATATTGTCTGAATAACAGTTACAGGAGCAGAGGAAGGGCAACCATTTTCATGTGGCTAGCTGGGATTATGGCCTTTAAAAATATATTGTATCCACATCAATTTTTTGGGTTGCCTAGGACTCTGCCTTGGACTCTAGGACCATCTGTTTGCATGGCAGAATGCCCATTTGAAAGTTGGTGGAGCTTTTTCCATTGGGCAGAGATGCCAGGTATCAATAGGACTGAGATAGGAAGACCTGCAGAACACTGCAAAGGACATCTGTTCTCCAGGAAAAGAGAAGTCCATCTTCTGTGACAGCACCACTACACTGACACCACATGCTTCCTTGCACCTATTGACACCTGTTCATAGTTCTATGCCAAAATAGCAAGAAAAAAATGAGCCATTTCTGAGCAATGGAAAATGGGTAGTGCGGGCGGTTAAAGGCCTCTGTGGCTGCCAGGAAAATAGGTTTCACTGTGGTAAACATTTGGGAAACCAAGGAGGACCATATGGGATATCAGAATCAAAGTCCAGGCATTTTGTATACCAACAAGCCCCTGGCAAACAATATTTCTTGGAAACAACCAAAATTACAAAAAGCAGTAAATGAGGAAGATCTAAGACATAGCTTTTTTGCACTTTTTATTAGAAGTACAAATTAAGGATACTAACAAACCACCAGAGGTATGTGTTATTCCTCTGAGTGTTTCTTATAAAGAAACGGTATAACTTCTAAGCTTCTGAGTTCATGTAAACTGTGGATTACATATTATAAAATAAGTAAATGCAGGGTAACTTTATGTTTTATCTTGTCATCCTGTCAGATAAATGATTCTGATGATTTATCAAGCTAATCATTCTTCCAATTGAAATAGCTCTATGATGCTTACATTAAAATGGTTGTACTGACCTGTACATTATAATTGTGGCATGAGACTTTTATATATCATCTCCAGCTTTAAAGATTACATATATTCAAATTTACTAGCAGTTTTTTCAGGGAGAGCACAGTCTCTTTGAGACAAAGTTGTGACTACTGCATATATATGTATAAAAACTGTCATTCTAATGCATAAAAAAGAAGCTTTTAGTCCAGTATACCAACCTTTACAGTTGTCAGTAAAAGTACTTCTGATGAGTGTGAGAACTAGTGCCTCTTCTACAAAGTGATGTCTGTAAAGCAAAAATGTCTTTGATTTAGAGATATTTCATATAGAGCCAGCTGAAAACTTACTTTTCTGAGAGCTTAAAAAAGAAATTAAAAGATTTATTGTACATTCAAGAACTTCCTTAGTGTGTCATTTCCCTTGAAAACTAAATATACCTTCATTTTAAAAATTAAGCACTAGTTAGTCAATATGTATTTTGCAGAATTAGTTGCTTTATTACTGAATAATGGACTATTGTATGTTTAGGATGTGCTTCTGAATTACAGGGAGCAATAAATATAAAGCCATCAGTTGAAGACAACCGGACCATTTATTTTTATGGGTCCAGGACATAAATCTACATCTCATTGTCATGAGTTGCATGGAGCTGTTTTGGGAGGTATCAGGAATCATTTGAGAGCTCATGGGTCAAAATTAGAGGGCAGACCTACACTGGCACTGTTGCAATGTATATTTGCTACAGACTTGATGATTAAGAAGTAGAGGAGTTTTTCTACACACAAATTAAGGAAGTTGCAAATTCTTTGTCCTCACCATGATTCTAGGCACATTGGTGTCTGTTGGAAGTATAATTTAGCAGTGCTCAGGACATATAAGAAATTTCTTGACTGACAACAGGATAACAGTCCTGGACTTCAACCAGTTCGGATATTTGTTTGAAAGAGTCATATTGGATTAAACCCTGGAGAGAAGAGCGGTCCAGGAGAACTAGTTGATATTAAAAGGTAGCTTCCACCAAGCTCATTAACAGCTCAGTCTAAAAAGTAGGAAGTCAAACAAGGATGACAAGAATCTGTATGGATGAGCAAGGACTTCTTGTCTGAATTGAGACATAAAGGAGGTGTACAGCAGATAGAAACAGGAGAAGTGGACTCAGAAAGAGCTTAGAATTTCTGTCTAATCATGCAGATTTATTGAGTTTGAAAAGCCAGAACCTGGAGATTAATTTGCCAAGGCTTGTAAAATATTCTACAAGTGAAGAAAAGAGAGAGGGAAGACTATGGAAAATAAGAGCCCTGGACTGAATGAGGTAGGGAGTCTGGTGACAAAGCACAAATTAAAATGCTGAGGTCACTAATGACCAGAATGATGGGACAAAATGCACTCTCAGCATTTTTGTAGATGATAGAAAGCTGAGAGTAATGGCTGATACATCAGATTGAGCTGATTTCAGAGGGACATGAAAAGCCTGGAGAAATGGCAACAGAGGGCCCACACACATCTGAACAACAAAGGGAGCACCACGTCCTGAATCTGGGGAGGAATCATCCCATGCACCTGTATACGGTGGTGACTGACCAGCTGGAAAAGAGCTTGTCAAGAAAGAGCAGCAAGGTGACCATAAGTCAGCAATGTGTCCGTGTACAGGGGAGCTCCCCAGCCTGGGCTGCTTTAGGAGGAGTGTTGGCAGCAGGCTGCTGGAGGTGATCCTTAACCTCTACTCTGATAAAAACACACCTGAAGTGTGTGCCCAGTCCTGGGCACTCTGATGCAGAGGAGATACAGACTTACTGAAGGGAGTCTGGCACAGGGCCACAGAGAGGATTTAGGACCTGGAACCTCTTTTGTCTGAGGAGGGGTGGAGAAAGCTAGGATTCTTTAGCCTGGAGAAGGGGAAGGTCAGAGAGGATCTTATCAATACATAGAGATTAACTGAAGGAAGGGTGTAAAGAAGCTGGAACCAAGCTATTTTCAGTGGGACACACTGAAGGGAAAAGAGCCAATTAACACAAATACAAGTGCTTGCAATCCCACCTGAATACAAGAAAACACTTATCTACTGTGAGGGTGGTGAAACTCCCCGTCTTTTGGAACACTTTTCCAAAAGAGGTGGAGTCCCCAGTCTGGAGATACTTAATGGGATAACTTTCTCTAGCTGACCACGCTGGAGAGATGGTATGGGAGAGATGATCTCAAGACACCCCTTCGAATAAAAAAATTCCTGTGAATATTGTGGTTCTATGAATGTTAAATTTTGTGAATGGAATAAACAGTTAATGGTTGTGTTTGACAGATATGACTAATCATCTGGGCTTCATTCCATAATTTTTTATAATGTTTTAATATTTTTAAAATGTTTGATATAATTATTTTAAACTTATCTTTAAGGTTCCACATTCTTAATTCTGGTAATTCTCTAGACATATTCATAAATAAAACACTATTATTACTAATATTACTTATTAAAATCTATATTATTTAATATTATTTTCCCTATATTGTTATAAGAAGAGAGATTTTTAATGGGTTGACTGAAGCATCTTAAAAACAAGACCATTAAAAGGCCTATGGTTTTCTGAGAGAGATTTCCGCATGAATTTTATTTTGTGTGATTATTTTGGAAATATGAAATATGGAAGAAAAAAAAAAAGCAAAAAAAAAGCTTGAGGTCTGTATCCCTTATTTGTGATAAAAAATAATGTGATTTTTTTATAATATACAAAATAAAAATTTTCCAGGAAATATTAATATTTAGTACTATATAAATTGTTAACATATATTGCAGTGAAACATTAGTGTTTATATTTAACTATATACAGCATGAAAGAAACTATTTTTAAGGTCATAGAAATAGTTTTCTAATACAAGTGTGAAATTTTTTACAGAACTACTGCAATAACTACTAACTTAGTAGTCATCAAGTTGTCAAGCAGAGTTTAAATCTCGCTTGCATGTGGTTATTATGCTCCAATGAATCTTTCTGACTTTATCAGATTAGACAAACTTCCACATTTCAGAAAAACATGGCTTCTTCTGTGACTGTCAGTAAGATTCATGAGAAGTTTTTAGCTTAATTTCTGATCTTTTCCTCATGTTATGTTTCAAACTGACAAAGATGGTTTCATGAACTGTAGATCTTTATATATATTTATTTTGTGGAAATGAATTCAAATAACAGTTGCACGTTCAGCTGTTCATGTTGATAGCCATCGTGGTTTAACAGGTCTCTCTTGATTCCAATTTCTTATCTCAGGAACAAATAACCTCCCAAGGATACTTGTAGGAGATTCAAGATGACAGGCAATGTGGTAACAGCATTTTTAACTGGCTGAAAAGCAGGCATATTTCTCATTCCAGGGACTTTATAGACTGAGCTTGCATCTCCCAACAGAAAGGCTAAATTTGGTATATAGTGCATCTCTATTAAGTTTTTATATTATATTCCACAAAGTTCATGTGAAAAGATAAGTTTTTAAGCCATATTAAAATCACTCTTGTAAGTAATGTGGATTTTTTGCTGTTAATGACAATATCTGCAATGTAAATACTAAGAAAGTCTAGTTCAAATTAAAGTCCATTTTATTAAATAGAAAGCTTTTATTTTCATGTAATAAGCCTTTAAAAGAATATTTGTCACTGCATAGTACATAATTTAGTATAATTGGTTAGAAAATATTGATTTTTCAACATAAAGTTTTTGTTCTGGAGCCAAAACGGCATCTTGAAAAAGTTCAAACATGGATATGTATAGTAATAAAGAATTATTATCTCTGCTACACTCAACATTGTGCAAATTGCTGGTTAGTTTATTTCATTCTTGACCATAGGACTTAGTGTTACATGCAAGAAATGTTTCCACTGAAACATAAAGAGAGAATTAAAAATCTGTAAGGAACTTCTGCTTTGAAAAATCAGACTGTTCATAGGAACAAATAACATCTCTGTATTTCTAGAAAAAAAATAAAGCTTGCTGTGAAAACCTGTTGTTTAATGCTCCTTCATTCTGCCTCGTGTTACTTTGTATATGTGTAAAATTCTTCAATTATTCTTTCACAAAAAAAAGACTGTGCAAAAGTATCTAACATCATAATTAATATCGTTTACATAAATACAATGTTCAGGAAAGAATATAAAGTGGAAAAGGACATGTTTCTAAATTCCTAAAATGAGCTAAGCACAGAATATTCACCTTTTTCATTATACAGCTGATATGTAGATTCAACATACTATTATGAACCAATTATGTTTAGAGCTGCTCAATGAAGCAGAAGAAATAGAGTTTAGTGCATTTGACAAATTGATATCAGGGTGTTAAATAATGTTTCGTATTTTTTCCATAACACATTTATAGCAAAGTTCAAAATTATCTATTATGTTCACATCAAAATTTTTCCCTCTACTTTTAGTCTACATTTAATTAAATATATAAATGGTAAAATTCAAGTTAAGATTACCTCATCTGATAATCTTGGTTGATGATCTACTGTTTTTCTATGGTAGATCAAAAAGTTATATCAAAATTAGTTTGGACCAGAGAGCAGGATAACACACACATTATGTACTAAGTGTATATTAAGAAAAAAATTTTAAATTACCACTTTATTAGGTTTTTTTTTTCAAAGATTGTATGCCTAAAATGTCTTTTACATACTAGAAATTCGGATAATAAGTACAGCAGTTGAGCACTAGTAGTTCAGAGTTAACTAGTAGAAATTTTTACAAATTTATAAATTAAACAAAACCCACAGGTGATTTTGATTTCTACCAAATGACTACACCTCTCATTTGTCACTTCTTGGTCACTTTGGATACAGAGATGACCTGGAACACTGAAAATATTTCTTCTGTAAGTTATACTTCTGTGCAGTTAGATTTATATCTTTAGCGAGTAGCTGGTCAGGAAAAGGGACTTTGAAATGTGACCTCCACAGCTGATTCTTCACATATTCCTCCCTTGAAATTCTATCTTATAGGAAAAGGAGTCAGATGTCAGTAATTTAACCGACATCCTTCTGAGTAACACAGTTTTTCTCTGACATGGACTTACAGATAGATACTTTCTTGGCGTACGCATTATTAGTATATGTGAATGTGGTTATCACACATACAGAAATTCTTTTAGTATTAATTTTTCATCATGATAAAAAGAAAAATTATAGATTTACTTTTTCCTGTGGATTGATTTAAAACTTGCTACCTTATTTAAATAAGGATAATAATTGCCAAGATAATATCTACTTGTTTTTCATCAAATTTCTATTTAAATGGTATTTGTTTTCCTTTGTTCTCAAGTTCAGAGCTATCACTAAAAAACATTTTTTTTTTTTTAAGTCAACGTTTGGGCTTTGTATTAGAATGGCATTAATTTTAATTACAGTGGTAGATTTAAAACTCTAGGTACTGGGTTAAGATAAAGAATTATTAAAATATATATTTTTTTAATATAATTTTGTTATTACCTTTGCTCTTCCTCCGTGTGTAACATACTTATATGAAGCATGGATAATCAAATATCAACACAAGTATCAAATTTCTGGATTATATCACCTATGCTCTGGAAAATAATCTTGCTCTAATTGAAATAAATCATAAACAGAGCAAAGATTAAGAACAATGTGACCACAAGGAGGGTATACTACCTAAAGCATTAGTGTGATATTAAATTAAAATTCCTCAGTTTCTGATAAATCTTTTGGCCTTTTTAGAGTCAATAAATAATGAACACAGATAAGCCAGACCAAAGCACAAGGTAAAGATTAGTCTCTAACAAAATTAAAATATTACTGTCTTGACAAACTTCAAGGGGAAAAATAGTTAAGTCTTGTGCTTTGGGGGAATTTCAGTAATATTCAATACTTAAAATGGTAAGATATTTCTTAGTAACAATGTTGCATTGGTTTTAAATACTGAAGGATAAATTAAACTTCTTAATTTAAATATCTGTAAGAGTTATTATCACAGTTTACATAGCTCGTCAGATAGTCCTTGGAGAAAGAAAAATTTATTTCCATCAAGGAAATATTATTTTTTCCCTTTTGATTATTTAGGGAATTTTAAACAACTTTTCTCCCATTTGAGGTATAACAGGTGCCAAATATTTGATAAAGAAATCCAGACATCAATGACTTTTTACATAAATTAGAAATTACAATTTCTCTTTCAAGGAAACAAATGGTCTTCTACTTCTTTGTGATAAAGCAGGATGATTGTTTCTTCAGCAAAATAAAATTAGAAGGCAATATGATTAGTAGAATAAACTAGTAGTTTATTAGTAAACTAGTAGTTAAATTAGTAGTGAAATTTGTTATAAAATGACTAATGAATATCTGACACATTCTTAAATATCTCTAAAGCTGTTTTGCAGAAAGACAAAAAAAAAAATTAGGAAACAAAAAAATAGGGGTGCTATGAAACCTTCATGTCATCTGATAAGTACTTGTCACTGTTATGAATGATGGAGAAGATGGTGTAGAAGGAAAAAACAGATAGATTTGACAGAGAGTAGTGAAGCACAGAAATCAAAGTCTTCTAAAAACTCTTGCAAGAAATCTTCATTCTGAGAAAATCTTTTACATATTGAAAAAAAAGTCAATTAATAGAATAAATGTTTTCTTCGTTATGTCCTCAAATAGAGTAAGAAAATGGTAGATTAAGCCTTGGGGAATAAAATTTATTACGAGCATGAAAAATGTTACCATTCTAATGCAGTTTTTAAATGACAGCATAATATGTTATGGATCATTTGATTTTTTGTATGAAAACGTTATTCAGCGCCCAAAAAGGCATATGCTGCTAACGGCATGTATTGCAGTCCTTTCCTTATGACAGCTGGCAACTAACAAATGCCAGTCAAAACACAAAATGTCAAGCAGAAATTTTTCTCAGTAAATGTATTCGTTTAGATAATAGTACCTAAATATACTTTGCAAACATGTTTCTGTTATTTTTGGATGTATCATGCAAAAGATCAACTAGATTAACCCTTCAATAGTACACAAAATATGTAGTTAAAAAGCTGGGAAATATATAGCTTCCTTTACAGGAATTGCTATTGTTTTCATTATTATTATTTTTAAATGAATGCAACTTGAAATTTCCTTGTCAAAATGTATAAGCTGATAGGAGAACATTGCCTTTTTTTGCATAATAATAAAAAAAGTCTCATTTAAGAAAAGATTATGATTTGCATAGATTGTTGCTTCCAAAATTTTTGCTTTCTTAGAATGTAGTGAATGATGAGATATTTAGTTTAAGAACAGTTTGTACAGAAGTCAATATTTGTCTCCATTAGAAGTGACAAACTACTCATTCTGATTTGTTTACTGCAAGGTAACTTGTCACAGCAAAATCCCTTTTTTGGGAAATTATATTTTCTCCCCCCCCAATAGTTTTCTAATATTTTTTACTCATAAGAGATATTTCAGTGTTCTCTCTTTTTTATTCTGCTGCATTATGTAATTCCTTTATCATTTGGGATCTGTATGTTTTTAAATAAAGATTATTAATTTTTAAAATTTATTAGGGGTAGAAGGAAACAGGAAATGTTGATTTAAAAAGAAAAAGAATGATCACTTTTTTAGGAAAATTGCACATCAAATAATTTGATTGAAATTTCGTGTGATTTTCAGAAAAGAGAGAAAGGCTGACTACTAAAGAGTTAGTGATGTGGAATGCCATCAATTTAATTTAAATATTGTTTGTGGACATATATACTTCACTTTTGGCTTCTTGGCTTATGATGGGCAAAATTTTCTGAATTGACCCTTGTTCAGAACTGAGCAATTGTTCCAGTGATAATTTTTATCCAGTGTCAATTAAAACTCATTAGTGTTTTTTCATAGTCTAAGAGAAATTTTTTGTGTCAGTCAAAGAAATCTAAAGCAACTATGAAAAAACTACAATAATAGACTTAAATGAATAGTTAGGCTTCAAACCTTATCAGCAGAAATATTTTCCAAGATGAATACAAGAATTAATAATTACATTAATAATTGCATAGGATAAGAAGTCAAATTTATACATTCAAAAGAGTAGAAAATTATACGGGAATACACAGTTATCGTCATATAGAGAAGCTAGCCTGGAGCACAATGAGACAGACTCACAGGTAATTGTGCTGTATTAATCCCTGTATGTAGCTAAGCCCCACACAGCCTCTCATTCACTCCTCCACAGCGGAATGAATGAAAGGCAGCTAAATTATTTTTACAGTAAATTTTCAAAACTATTTTAAAAATTAAAATTTGAGATTTCTGGATAATATTTGAAAGTATAAAGTGTTTCAGAAGTGTATTTGCTATATGACATGCCAGTAATAACTACAACTAGACCATTCATGAACAGGCTTTACTTTAATGCAGCACTACTTTTTGAAATCTGACTGCTTGACTTGTGAAAGTTGGAAATTTTTCTCTAGAAAAGAGCAACAAAGTCGGTAAAGGGTCTGGAGCACAAATCTTATGAGAACCAGCTCAGGGAGTGGAGTTTTAGCCTGGAGCAAAGAAGACTCAGGGAAGACCTCATTGTTCTCCTCCTGAAAGGAGGTGGTAGTCAGGTGGGGGTTGGCTCATCTTTCAGGTAACAAGTGACACGGTGAGAGGAAATGGCATTGTGTTGCACCATGGGATTTTAGGCTAGATATTAGGCAAAATTTCTTCATGGAAAAGGTTATAAAGCATTGGAACAGACTGCTCAGGGAAGTGATTGTGTCACCATCTCTGAAAGATTTCAGTGATATGACACCTGAGGACATGCCACCACTTGGTTTAGTGTAGAACATGGTGGGTGGTCCTATGTTGCCTCTTGGACCTGGTGATTTTAAAGACCTCTTTAAACCTTAATAGTTCTATGATTCTGTGGTTTAATCTATGAACCCACTGATTAGAAACAAATTACTAATGCCTAGGGTAGGAATAAATGTGAAAGTATATTTAAGCGTGTAAATATATAAAATATATGTAGAAGTCATTCTATTTTGTGACAGTTGGAAAATCTTTTTTCCTAACTATTATGAAGTTATTCTTTCTGCGTTTCAACTGACTGCAGTTTTCTTGGGTTTTTTGTAAAACATAATTTAAATGCTGCAATTATTAGAAAAACTATGGCTTAAAATTTCAAATTTTTCTATGTAAAAGTGTATGATATGTAGTGATTACTTCTTTTTGAGATATAATGATGTAATTTTTGCCTGATACCAATTGATTTGCACCTGCTTACTGTAGGTCAAATATCAGTCAATCCTTGGAAAGTATAAAGTATAAAAATATTCTAAAAAACCCCAAATCCAACAAAAAACAGCAAATAGCTGGTTCCTAATATAATAGTGTCCTGATTTCAGCTGGGATAGAGTTTATTTCTCTTCAGTATCTGGTACAGGACTGTGTTTTGGATTCAGGATGAGAATAACATTGATAATATGCTCATGTCTCAGTTCAAGGCTGTTTTTGTGTGTCATGCTCTGCCAGTGAGGAGGTGCAAAAAAACCCTGGAAGCCAGAAAAGGTGATCTGAAATGGTCAGACAGATATTCCACATCGTAGGACATCATGCTCAGTATACCAAGGGGGAGAGTTACAAGAAGAGGGAATGATTAGTGGATGGGGACAAGATCTGGCACCAGTGATCAGGTGGTGAGCAACTGAATTATGCATCACTTGTTTTTCCTTGGGTTCTTGGGTTTCAAGTTTTTCTTTTTATTGCCATAATTGTTATTATTTATTATTATTTTACATTTGTTTCAATTATTAAACTCTTTTTATCTCAACATATAACTTTTACTTTTGATTCTCCTCCGCCTTCCACCATGGTAGAGGGGGTGAGCAATCAGCTGCGTGATGTTTAGTTTCCCTCTGGGCTTAAACCATGACAAAGAGCTATTACAAATAATAACAAAGTGTAAAGCAATATTCATACCTGAATGTTAGTTCACTCTTCCTCTGAGCTAGTGTTTAAGATTTGGTTTCCTTTAAAGATCTCTAAAAATTGTTTTTTTTCCCTTTTTCTATTTTTACTAATTTCCTCATTTCAATGTAGTACAAGGAACCTCTGTAGAGGCAAAAATGATTGCAATCTGTTTAAGAAATGAGCGAAATATCCAAGAAGGAAGAAGTAAATTTCCAATTTCTCTTTTAACCTCTGTTGGAGAAGTAACACCAAAAAAAATTCCTGCACATTGTCTACCTCAGCAATCCTAACTAAAATGGGATTTGAAAGGTAGAACTAGTTGCAGCTTAAATTTCAGAATTTGATTTCTAACCATATACAAATTTATAGAAGATTAATTTTAAGGAAATGGGAGAGTGGGAATACTCCAGAATAGAAATGGGTAGAGATTTATGGAATCAGTTCATAAGAGCAAAGACACAGGGAGAATCTACTGGCACACAGATAGATGTCCGGGTGCCCAGTAGCCTTTACATTATCAGATGGTCCAAGTAAAAAACTAAATGTCTTTAACTGTATTTAAAGACACCTATTCATCTATATGTTAATAATATCAAGCCCTGCAGGTAGTAAAAAAATTATCTTAAATTACATCATTAGTGATGACACTCTAAAAGTGATCTTCAAGTGTTTTAATGAATTTACAGAACTGATCTAGGCAGTGAAAAAAAAGAGCCTAGAAAGCTCTTATCCTTTCATTGGTAAAGCCATTAGGCACTTACATTAACTTGATGCTCACACATTATTATTTAGAGAGGAAGGATGCCCAGTCATGTAGGAAAGGAACCAATATATGAAGAAGTTTTGTACGGCTGAACAGAATAAAATTTCTGATTTTAAATGAGAAAAAGTCTCTGATGATATATTGAAAGGAAAACACTAACCACTGTTTCATAAAAAGGTTGCATTTAAAAAATAATGAGGATGTATTAAGACACAGAAACGAGATAACTGTGAAATAGAGAAGATGTATCTGTCAGGTAATGCAAGTTAAAATAAAGGCCTCATAAGGCAGTCTTCAGTCTTTCTCCTATCCAATGTTTCTTTGTGTTTTGGATAGTTCGTTCTGACTTCTTCACCATCAAGAAACTTTGAGTCACTGTTGGGTTGGAAGTAACTTCACACAGCTCCCACTAGGTTCCAGGAGAAATTTTTTAAATAGTCGAAATATCTGAATAATGAAAGACTATGTGCTCCATTCAAGCCACCTACATGATTGTCTGTAAGAATTTCTGTGCATTAGCAGTGTGAACTAACTTAATCATGAGCTAAAATAACCACCATACAGAAAGAAAATATATCCTGATTATGCTGAAGCCCGCCCTTTCTGTTGCCATGTTCAGTCTTTCAACACAAATGCATCAGTGGGACATTTTGGTTTCTGGACATGGTACAGTTTCACTGAATGCTGTGTCATCTTACTGGCTGCCCTTGCTTCTCATGGTATAAACATTTCCCTACTGAACATGCTTAGTTACTTTCAGGGAAAATCTCCTCCTCCTGCATTGTGATTCTTAAAACAGTGCATTACTGCTATGACAAAACAAGCTCAGCCTTCAGTTCATACAGTAAACTGTTCACAAACAAAGCAGACAATGTCTCTCATAGAATGCTGGAGCAAGCTTAACACATCAGCATCGCTGATACAATATAAATCACAGCAACTATAACCACTCTTCCCCTAAAAACGTAGCTGAAGAAATGGAAAATATTCCTTTAATATTGTATCTAACCACTAGACTGAGTAGGGAACTTACAATCTAGGTCTCTGCAACCTAAGGATAACAAGGGCACTTGACTTGTGATATCAGCTGTTAAGGTATCAGAACTCTATTATAGCAAAGTTAGCATCATAGAAGAGATTATATCTGATTTGAACTGATCAGTCAGCTTTGGAATATTAAGGGATCAAATCCCTAAAATGAGCACATGACATGAAACAGAAAACTCTGTAAGAGATCACAGAAATTGACCCCTGATGAGCACTTCGAATTTTCCAAGCAGAGGTCATCAGGTCCAGAGAGAATTTAATGAAAAAGAAACACATCGTCTGACACAGAGAACAGGACTGAGAATAGAGACTGAGGGATAAAGGCTTGAGAACTAAAAATCCTTCAGATCACATACACATTATGCTAGTAGCTTTGCACATTATGTTAGTTAAGTAGATTATCTCTAATACATAGAAAAAACTGTGAGAATGTAATTATTAAATAATATTTATTGTAAGAATCTCCAAAAAGCAATAGAATGTGATTATGTTCTTTCTAATCGTATTATGAATGGAAGTCTCTGATTGCTGAGTTAAACTTGGTTGATTCTTAGATGGCTTCCACATCCTTTAGTCTCTATGGTTTCAGCACAGTCTCACAGTACAAGGACCTAGTCTGCAGCCACCTCCTTACTCTATCCTGAATGGACAACTGCTTACAGAATGCTGTTTCAAACAGTATTGTGGTCTTTCAGTCTTGTTTACCTGAAGGTAGATTATCAAAAGATTTGTCCCTAAACCAAGTATGATCAATAGTATCCTCAAAGTATCTTTATGGGCAGATATGCTGTGGGTTTTTTTCTATATCCTATTTCATCATATAAGAATTATTTGGTCATTTATCTATCACTTATGTTAACTATGTACCCAGCCCATCACAACTGGGCATTCACTATTAACACCTAGGTAGACATGTAGTCAAAAGATCTTAAGAACTGCCCAACTTGACGCTTCACCTCACATAGAGAGCAGCACAGTAGAATGGATAAAAAGTTTATAAAGGTCAATTATTTGTTGGAGAAGACATATATATATTACCTTCATAAAAACAACTTGACCAAAAGAAATAAACTTGAACTGTGGACAAAAAGGTGGTGTCAGAAATACTGAAAACTCACAGATTAGTGAAGGTAAATAGGCAAATCACGGGGACTGCAATGATTTTGCTTTTCTCTTTGCTAAAGAAATGTAGCTGCTTGAGAAAATAATCTGAGTATATTACCATGTAAAATTTCAGATTGATGAAAGGGTGGATGTTGGTGTCTGAGTGGTTGAGAAAAATGGAAACGAAGAGTCCAATCCTAAGACTGTAGGAACAACTTTATCCTTATGGCTTCAAGCAGCAGATTCTTCCTCAAAAATGACAAAACCTTTGGGCATTCAGAAAACACTGCTGTATGTTTTCATAAAAATATATTTTTTTAAAGGTGCTATTATCTTATGAAACAGATCACAACTATCTGTCATCAAAGGGGTAGGTAAAAGACATAGCTCCGTTCCTGGAAATGTGTCTTTATTACCTGTTTTGAAATGAAAATGTGGAAAAATGGTTATTTTTACAGCTCCTTTATATAACATAAGCTACTGATATAAAGACATGAATTGAGGAAAATCTCTGGCCAGTTCCTTACTCTAGAATAATTAGTGAAGCACTTGTTTTGCATAATTTAAAATAAGTGGTGTCATTTGCATTAATTTAGACTACAGAAGGCATAATCAAACTTACTTAGCATATATAAAGTGTGCCATATTCTTTCAAAACCATTAAATTGTGGAATGGTTTGGGCTGGAAGGGATCTTAAAGATCATTTAGTTTAAACACCCTTGCCATGGTCAAGGACATCTTCCACTAGACCTGGTTGCTCAGGAGCCCATCAAATCTGGCCATGAACAATTCCAGGAACTGCACATCCAACAGCTTCTCTGGGCAACCTATTGCTGTGCCTCTCCACTCTCACAGTAACAAATTTCTTTCCTATGTCTAATCTAAACCTAATCTCAATTTGAATAATTCCCCCTTTTCTTGTCATTACATGCTCTTCTAAAAATTCCCTCTCCATCTTTCTTGTAGGCTCATTTAAGGTCCTGGAAAGCCACAAATAGGTCATTCTGAAGTCTTCTCTTTTCCAGGATGAACTAACTCTTTTTTCTAAGCCTTTCCTCTTAGGAGAGATGCCTTATCCACCTAATCATTTATGCTTCAGTAAATTGTTATTCTGTAAGACATGGAAGAAAAGGAAAAAGCTTTAAGGATCTTTTTCAATTCTCTTGTGAATCAATATTGTTCTGTTTCTTGTATTATTTATCCGCCCTTTAATTTGTTTCAACTCCCTAGACAACCAGGTTCTGTGATAAACTGTGTAAAATATCTGGATTATATCTTTCCTCTCTGCCACCCTCTTCCTGTTATTAATAGTTTTGAAGATTTATAGGTAGAATATCTGTCAGAAAGCAGTCAATGTTCGAGCTCCTGCATTAGTCAACATTTGCATTTTTCCATTGTGAGGCTGACACTGTATTGCTACATACTTTTGAAAACACTAAAAAAGGTAACTACTTATATAAATGAAGTGATGCAGTGTAATGCATCTGCAAGCTACTTAACAGCTGGAAGCCTTATTTTTGAACCACTGTTACTAAAGAGAGATGTGTCTTATTTACCGTTATTAGTTTTTCATAAAAAAAAAAAGGTTTTTGATCTTCCTGCATTTAATTGACATGTCTCAAAGTTTTTAAACAAAAATATTTAAAAAAATTAATTGTGCTAGCTAACTTTTAGAAATTGTAACATCTAAATATGGGGGAAAAAAGAAAAGAAAAATACTATTTTTGCATCATGCTCAAGCATAGATTACTCTGTAAGTAGCATTATCCTGTTGAATTACATCATGTCATGTTGCTTTTACTTGATTTGCCCCCTCTTTAGCTTCTCTAATGCTGGCATTTTTTGTTAGTATGCATAGCAGTTCTTAAAATTCTGTGCCAAAATTCTAGTTGAACATGCAAATGAACTGTACGTCTGCCATAACATTTTCCTCTGGGGTACCTTTGAATGAAACAAGCCAAAAATATGTTGTTCATTTTATGCTAGGAAAAAAATTAAACCAAAAGGAAGAGTTTATATGTTTATACTGCTTAAAGAAAGGAAATAGACGAAATTAAGTCAAATACTTGGTTTTGGCTATGCACTTTGGGGAAAAATCTTTTAAACTCTGCAAAATGCCTGCTTTAGTTACTTTGCAATACAGGATTTGTTTTGATCTAATGCATGTAATACTTACCATGATATATGCCATTCTTACTGTAATTATGTTAATTTTTTAAAAAAATTTTAATCAGTCTTTGGTGTGTTCTCTAGGGTTTTGGTGTTGTGACACAGTAATATTTGCCAATTCTTGAGAAGACAAGTCATTAGAAATAATAAATTTGTTTCTTTAGTGTATTATATCCCCAAATATAAAACTAAAACAAGAAGTGCACTCCTTTATTATTATTATTATTGAACATTCTGCTAACACAGAGATTCTAATACCCAATAGTATTTCTAGTTTTTTATTTCCATATTTATTCTCTGAAGTATACCACACTCACTTATTGAACTGGACAGTTAGTTGTTATTCCAGTTTGTCCAAGACTGCCCATAGGCTGACATAAAAAAGGTACTGCAGTGAGAGAGAGGCTGATGAGATGTTAGAAGAGATCCAGCAGACTGGGGAAAAGGAGGCAAAGAATTAATTTTGAAAAATAGACTCTTTTTGAAACATAGGAAAATAAAGAATCTGTTTAACAAGAGAATTGAGCCATATCCTCTAAGGGAAAAGTGCTATAAAGTGATGGATACCGTACAATAAAGACCAAACAAGATATTTGTCTTACACTTTTTCTACATCAAGTCCTAACTAAATCTTTCAGCACAAATGGGGCAAAAAATCTATATGAGAAACAGCACCAGAGGTAACTGTAAATTGTCCAAACTCTTGATGGAGAAACACAAAGCTCCAGTACATTTTGCTCAGGTAAAAAAAAAAAAAAAAACAAAAAACAAACAAAAAAATGCCTAACATTTTTTGGCAAACATTGTATGTCATTATTTATCTTCATTAAGAGCAGCCAGGTGTAGAAAGTTATGTGGGGACATATATCCTCTGAGGAGCTCTGGCTGGCAACGAATATGTGATGGAAGGTTGTAGACTAATTAACCTCTATTGTTCATTGCACACAGGATAAAATCATAGTCATACAGAAGAATTTAAAAAGATAAAACAGATGGAAAAAGAATATCGGAATGATGAGCTTCTAACTTGTATCACAGGGCATTTAGAGCATTTAGATAGACCTAAAAAGACTTTTGAGTGCAAATATTGGCTCCCTTTGCCCACACTCCAGCTTGACCTGAACTCCTAGCAGAACAGAGTAACTGCTGTGTTACCACAATACATAATTCAAGCTACTGTACTTGTCTTTCATTCATCAGGGATTATGAGATTCGTGTATGATAACACACTGAGGAGAGCTGAGCTATGCAGTTCCCCAGCAAGAGCAAGGTAGAATTTTGCCTTTCCAAAAGCTATGAGAACATACACACAACAGATTAAAAAAAAATACATTGATAAACCCCCAAAATTTCCAAAGAGATCTGAGCATTGTTTGAAATCTCCAGGTTAAATGATCCATGCAGATTTTTTACCATGGTAATCTACCATTAATTTTTGGCAATTACAGGTCACTGCTTTCATACAAAGTTCAAGCCTGATATCAAATATCTCAGCTCATTTGCTTTAAAATGAGCTGGATACATTAATGAAGATTTGCTAGGCGGTTTTAGAACTTCCTCATAAGGTTTTAAAACTACATTTGACTCTATTTCTCATCGTTATTATAAATCCTAGTATTAGTACCACATTCTTTATTTTCTTAGTGTTTTAGAATATAGTCTAAAAGTTCTGTATATTTTTCATGGTCACCTATGAGGTATTTTTAAGGTTAAGCATGCTGGAGTGTAGGTTTCAGTGTTAGTTATTTGGATTGCTCTTACTTCTTCCTCGATATTGTTGGCAGATTATAACAGGGAAGTGACTTTTAAATTATTTTATTATTATTAATATTATTGCTACTATTATTATTGTTATTATTGTTATTAAAAATAAGACCCTAAAATTTACATATTTTTGCTATTTAATTAAATAACAACATTGAAATGTGAGAGTAGAGGATTGATACTTTGTAGAAATGGAAGCTAAATTAATATATTCAATAAAAGACAATATAGAGGAAAAGGTTGCAAGGCTGGTTTTTTTATTTCAAACAAGATTATATCTTGTCATCATTTAAACAAATATTATCTGATGGAAAACATGATAAAGCAAAAGTTCAAGAAAGACTCATAAAAATTCTCTACTGAAAGGAAAGTGTTCAATCAAGGAATTTTCTAGAATCATCCTGTCTCCTTCCCTGTTTTTATGCAAGAGCTGAACTACCATTGTAATGACTATTTCTACTAAATGGAAGAAAATAAGGAAGGATAGCATGTGTTTTATGCAAACTTCCTATGCACATCCATGTACATGACTTGCACAGATGAGCTGGACTACTCCAACCCTACCTTCATTCAATTAACTAATGATCTCATTCTTATCCAAAGTCTAAAAAGATAAAACTCCATGTACTCATGAAGAGAGGTTCTAGGAGATTGCTGTGTTTGGCACATGTCCCCTAAATGTGCTCCATCTCCAGTGGCCTGAGGAATGTTCCTTGCATGCACAGATCACCTCCTGCACAGAAAACTATATTAATATGCAGAAACTGTGCCAAGGGGATGGCCCTTCTCCTTTATTAATTTAAACATTTTAATATTCTCTATATGCAAAACATAATTAGAATTAATGGACTTTAGCACTAATGCAGTGCCTGAAGCTAGCTAGAGCATCTATCCTGTGCATATGATAAACATGAATTTGAATCTCTTACCACCAGCAAGGCTGGGAGCTCAGCTCAGTCTGCTGATGTAGTTTAAGTCCACATAAAGATCATATCAACTGACAGACAGAGGGAATTATCATCCTTTTGATGAGATAAGCAATTGGTCCTCCAGGGAGGAAGTAAACCATGACTGAGTTGCACTGATTGTTAAAAAAGATCTCATTATAAATCTATAAAGACAGTGTAGCTGGGTTACAGTAGTGTATATCAAACAGAGAATAAATGTCAGATTTTAGTCTGTTGTGTCCAAACCCTTTATAGCTTCCTTGCAAAAAATCTCAAATTCCACATGTGACAGAATAGAAAATAGAATTTATATTCTGTCTGGTATTTCACATTCACTTAAGAAACAAAAACTCATCAAGGAAAATATTAGAATATTTGATTTGAAAGTAAGCCTGAAAAAATGTGGCAAACAGAAGCAGAAATTCAGTATATTCTGGATATGAATTCTGAGAAATTCCAGTGACTATTATTAAAAAGCCAGAACAACTCATACACCATTTTTATTGTTTTCTATGAACTGGAAAAAAAAATAAAATATAAGAATTTGTTTTTGCCAATAGTACAGATTAAGAAGGAATGAAGGACACTTCATGGTTAATTGCTCTCCCAAATGTGTTCTGCTATGGGATTGGTGGGGAAAAAAATGCACCAAAGCAAAGGTCCAAATTCAAGAGCTACTCAATATCTTAATATACTGTAAGTCTTCCTTTACTGATGTTGTGGTTTAACTCCATCAGGAAGTTTGTCCAAACAGAACTGCTCACTCATTCACCCTCAGTGGTATGAGGAAGAGTATTCAAATGGTAAATGTGTGAAAACTCATCCGTTGAGATACACAATTAAGTATGTAAAGCAAAAGTTGTATGCATAAGCAAAATGAAATAAGAATTCATTCACTTCTTCCCATCACTAGGCAGCTCTTTGGCCATTTGCAGAAAAGCAGACTTCCATCATGGATAACAGTTGCTTGAGAAGACAGGTGCTATAATTCCAAAAGTCTTTGTTCAACAGTCCTCCTTCCTCTTCCTCTTTCTTTCCTCCAGATTTTATTGCTGATCTTGACTTCATATAATACAGAATATCTCTTTATTCAGTTTGGGTCAGCTCTGCTGACTGTGTCCCTTCCTAGCACTCCCAGTCTACCCACTGGCTGGGTAGTGTGAGAAAGAGATTGACTTGACATTGTGCACTCATTGTTCAGGAAGAGCTAAAATACTGGTGTGTTATCAACACTGTTTGGTCACAAATCCGAATGATAACATCATACAGGTGGTATGAATAAAATTAACTCTATCCCAATAGAGTTGATTTTAATAACTTTAATAATTTTAATAGCCAAAACCAATGATAATTTTTGTTATGACCTGCCATAAGAGACCCGGCCTCTGTTTCTTCTGTTGTTATCAGATAGGTTTAAGTGAATTGCTGGTGTTTATTACCATTTCCTCTGTCTGATATGGCATTTGGAGGACAACTGTACAAAATACATCATGCATATTCATACTTTTATCTCTTTATTGTAGTATTATGCTAGACAGTCCATTAATTACATTCTTTCTCTGTACATGTTTCCAAAAACATCCTATTTCTTTCTATAATTAAAGTTTTGGCAGTCCAGTGACTGGTCTTTCTACATGTCCTTGTCCTCAAATCTTTAATGAGTACACTCAAGAATTTATTTTATGTCAATATTAAACACTTGGGTTGATATTTCCATTACTAAATGCAAGCTAGAAACATGTTAAATATAACAGTGATTTTAAGTAAAAACAGTGCTTTTCCTCTAAATTTTTGGGGTAGTGAAATATGAATTCTCACAAATTGTAGATAATGCATTTTGTTCAAACCTTTTAAATAACTCTCAGTGGGTGCAGACAGATATGGAGAGCAGCATGATGAAATAATAGTGCTGTATACCTGGCAATATATACCTAATAAGTCTGAGAGACTATAAAGAAAATGAGGAGAGTGGAAAGAATATATTAATAAGGTAGAATTTCTGTTCTGGTTGGGGTTCATGCCAGGAACTTGGTGTTTCTCTCTGTGAGGTCTTAAGGAATGCAGTTGCATGTCTCAAAGCACTGTCAAAGCCACAGAAGGAACTTCCCATAAGATAAGCCACCAGACAAATCTCCACTGAGATAGCCCAGAGGTAAAACCAGCAAGATGCTGTTTCCCGGTGTGGTGAGGCACAACTGGGTAACCTATCCAGAAAAACATTTGTGCAGTGGCAAACTGTTGGAAAGGAAGCAACTACTTATAAACATGGCAGCCCAAACTGTGGGAATGACATCTATGCCCCCTGGATGGCTTTTCTGGTATCTCCAGAAAAACATCTCTAGGACCCCCACCACTGAAAAGACCAGGGGGAAGAAGACCACCAACATTCTGTGGAATCCATGTGGTAGTGGTATCTTCTTATTATTCTTTCTCTTGCTCTCTGCTTCTTCCACCTGTCCCTCTCCTGTTCCCTTCTATCTCTCTACCTCACATTTACTGTTAAATAAAATCTGAACTATTGACTTCAGCATATGGTGTTTTATAATCTAATCTTGAGTCTTCAACTCACATTGTTAAAAATAGTATAATAATGGTCCCTGTAAAAAACAGGAAATCCAAACTTGAATAAGAAGCCAGGATCCCTGCTGCAAAAGCTGTTTACTCATTCTTCTCATTAAAGAAACCTGTAGATCTCCTGTAGTTGTGCTGCCACTGTCAATTCTAGAATTACAGCTCTCTCACATATCCATCTCTATTTGATACATGCTAATAACCATGTGAATTAAAACTACAACAGAATAACCATGATACAGGTGTTGTGAATGAGTGACTTGGCTATTAAAAGAAACACTGTCAAAGATTAAAAGCAGGGCTTAATATGAATTTGTGGAAATGCAACTTTCCAGAGTTTGATGGCAAGACTCTGTCTATTACGAATACATAGGTTAAAACATATGAAAGGAGATAAAACTAGAAGCAATTTGGAATCATATACACAGAAGCCAGGAATACCAAAGAGGGCAAGAGTGCAAAGCATAAGGATGCAATATAAGAATGCAAAAAGGTTTAGCAGCACTTAATCATTGAACAGTTTAACATTTACAAAGTGATTCAATAGGGTTTACTAAAAGTATAAGAATGATTTAACCATAGATTTGACATAGTAATGCTCATATCATAATCAATTCACACGCACATGAGTGTGTGAACGCATGTGAACAATGCATACACCTATTTCTTGTGTGTAAGGGTATCTATCAAAAATTCCCCTTGGGGTCAGTGAAATACAACAAATCCTTCTGGGTTTTCCAGCAGGCAAGGGCTGCATCTCAAGGAATGTGGAGATGTCGGGGAGGGTGTATCAGTCTAGGCTTCTCAGGGGGCACAGGGGGCAGAGAGGGTTGCAGCCCTCCAACATGATAGTCTAATATAATTAGAAAAGAAAAGAAAAGAAAAGAAAAGAAAAGAAAAGAAAAGAAAAGAAAAGAAAAGAAAAGAAAAGAAAAGAAAAGAAAAGAAAAGAAAAGAAAAGAAAAGAAAAGAAAAGAAAAGAAAAGATACAAAAGTAATATGAAATGTTGTCATAGAGATATTGGAAGAATGGCAAGACCTTACACAAATATCAGATTGAAAAGTATCTACCAATATTTGATATAGTACAAATTAGTATTAATTACTCAGTCATGAAGTCAGTTTGGGGAGGCTGTTGGGTCCAACAATTTTTTCCTTCCTTTTCGTCCATTTTTACTGGTAGCCCATCACTTCGCCCAAATAGAAGAGGTTTGTGTTCTTTCCAGTTGGAAAGTTTTGATCTGCTTTCCTATTTCTCAGTTTCTTTAGGTAATATTTTCAATAACAATTCACTTTTTCAACATTACTCAGGCTTGTGCTCGTTCTCACAGGATGAAATATTTCCCAAAACATCTGTTCCCAGAAAGAACAATCTACAGTAAACTTGGATACTTGCCAACTTTCCAGAAAGTTATCTGTTGGGCTGTCTAAAATATTATATTTCCCACTTGAGTAAGTGAAAAAATCTCATTACTCAGTATAATAATTTTGTGGATAATTAGTAAGTCTCCCTTTTCCTATAACTCATTCTTCTCCTTGCATTGTTAATGTTGCCAGCTATAACATCTACTGCAATAGATTATAATCTTAAGGACAGATTTTGGATCTGATTAAATTTTCTGTACCCTGATGATTAAGTGAACCCTTTTACAAGACTGATTATTTTTCAGGTAGAAATACGAATGTGCTTATAATATCAAGTGGCATATTCCTGGATCTTTCCTGTTTCAAGATCAGTTCTCTTCAATAGCCACACTCAGTTTTAAACCTTGAAAGGTGTTTTCTCAGAGCATCAATTTAGATCCATTTCAGCTCTGATGACAGTTCTTATTTACAGCTTTGACCATTCAACATTAAGTTGCACCAGCTTTGAAACCAGTCTGATTTGGGTTTATTCCATGGCCCCAACACTCTCTGTATACCAGCAACTGTTTTCTTTTCCTGTGCTACTTTTGACGGTGAAGGAAAGGCCAACAGCTTTCTTCCAAAATTAAGATTGTGATCTATGCTTCCATCAGGAGCATTTGAATTTAGTCAAATCTTGACTTTATTCACTCATCTTGAATGAATTCCCATTTAGAACAACAGAAATGCTTCAGAAATAAAAATTCTGTGACATTGTCATGTCTGACTCTGGGATAATACCAAATGTTGAGGTTTTGACTTAGGAAGAAATACTGAGATACAGACAAGAAAGTGCAACAGTAGTTGCTCTCTATTGTTTTGTCTGGAAAACACTCTGTAAAACCATCGTTTTATATCTATGGGGGTTTTTTTGTTCTCTTTGAATTCAGAGATCTCAAGCCTTTAATTTTTCTTCCTTTGCATTACAGACCACTAAATTTCAAAAGCCTACCTAAAAAACTTCCTTTTACAATTAGTAATCCAGTGAATAGATCTTATCTTCTCAATAATAATTGCAACATAGATTTTGGTGTCAAATTATAATAGTTTCATTCCTGGTCCCACATACAGCTGTCTAACTGTCTCTGCACATTCAGATATATTTCAATGAAGTAATTGTTTTGGGTACCTCCTCTACTGTTCATATTTATTTCTTCAAGAAATACCTGCCGTGGAGACAGGAAAGATCTTCACAGTTTAATTCTTATCTCCTTTGATGCTGTAAGCCAGCATGATCCCCAGTGCATGTCTGTCACTAACCACATCTGAATCTAGAATCCCATCTTTCCCAGTGAATGAAAGGATACTGCACTAACTGAAGATCTGCAAGTACTCAGTATCACTTTCTTGTTTTAATGAGATTTTGATAATAAATTGAAGAAAAAGGAACCAGATTAATAGATGTGAAAATATCTACTCTGATGGTACCATTCCAGCTATGAAACTGAAGATTTTGAAATTCATGATAAAGTATTAATTCTTTTCTCATGAGCTCTCTAATTAATAATTCTGATGCTTTATTAACAGTAACTTGCAATCAAATATTTTGTTTAGGCATTTCAGACACAGAAATGGTTTAATTTTTTTCATTAGCAGGTAACACTTCCAAATTGCAACCCCACCTACAAGAAATAGACCCATATTCCTCTGAATAAACCTGTGCTGCAGATGATATTGTATCCTAGTGCCATACTTCACAAAAAGACAATCTTAATAAAGTAGTTAATATTAAGAAGGATATTCAAAATGCTGAAATGCACAATGGTCATGAACCAAATATTTTCTGTTGTTGTAGGCAGACAAAATTCTGCTCTTAAACTTGAAAACAATATTTCCTTAAGCTGTTCAAAACTAATTTTTGCCAGCAGTATCTACATGTCCTTAGAATATTACAGAACAAATGATAGGATTTTAAAAAGTGATATTAAACAATTAAAATTCAGGATGTTGTAGTAGATATTTTAAGCAGTAAATGGCCATACTTGCAAGGATATCTAACCTTAAAAAGCATTATAGTATCTATAAGATATAGCTAGCAGATGAAAATTTAAAATCCTCTGTCATATATTGCAGGAATCACCTATAATTCTTCAGCACTGTAGTATGGCACAAATTGCTTTGATGTGATTTGGATAAAAAATCCCAAAGATAATGAAGTGGAAGATGCCTGAAAATAGTGCTGTAATTATCTGGATTGATTTGGGATGCTATGGCAGGATGCATTGGATTTTTCTTTCTGATCTTCTGGAAAGCAGGTTATTTGGTGACTTTTTAACTTTGAAGGAGGGTGCTACAGACCTTAAATATACTGTCAACTGATGGCAGTCTAAGGGGGCCTGAACTTTTTTAGGTCATTATGTTGCAATTTTCAAAATAGCTCTTTAGTAATTACATTCTTTTTCTCATCAGATAATTTTTCATCCATGCAGAGATTGGTTAGTGTTTTTTTCCCTCCTCCTCATCCTTGATCAAGCCACTTAAATAGCTGAAGAAGATGTGTTTAAATTCTTTTCAATTATTAGATGCAAACTTGCCTAGTAAAAATTCCCAAGTGCTTACAGTAGATCTTCCCAGGCAATATAACTTGATTTTGTATTTTCAACTGATTCTAACCCTTAGACTTCAAATACCAAATCAAAATTGTTAATATATTACTATTAAAATTTCACATCTCTCACAGGAGAGATGAGAAAATATGCTCATAAGATGGTTTATTTTTACGTGCCAAACTTTCATGCACCTTTCTTCATCCATTCCTTCTCCTACACATATAGAAGCAAAGAAAAATAATAGCATTTCTTCATCAGCCAATTATTGCTTTTATTTGAAATTATTTTTATGGTATTATGCTAGATTTCCTCAGTAAAAGATGGATGACAAGTATAATGAATTTGGTTTTGTTGCTGGTTTTTATCTATTTAACAATTACTAGAAGTGATATACCGTGTTACCACATAATAGCTTTTTCTACATTCTACATTTAAGTTTTGGGTTTTCATAAAAATAAGCTAATATAATAGGAATGTAGGAAAAGGAGAAAACAAATTAGGATGCTAACGACATAAGATCTTGATGACATCATCTAAAATGGAGGAAATACTTGTTGCAAAGACAGACAAACTTCTGTGACATTGCCAATATCATTTTAGAAGTGTTTGCATCTATTGCATCTAATACAGAAGAATCCTTTGAAGTGTGAAGTTATTCTTTTTAATATATTGCTTCAGTCTATTGGTTTTGACTGTAGCAGGACCTTCTGAAATAATTTTAAAGATACCAGGCGGGGAATAAGCAGGGAACTAGATATCGGCCTAAATAGGTCAAATGAGAAAAGGAACAGGTGAAGGAGTATGATATAATTTTTAAAACGAGCTCTGTAGTTTGAAATTTCATTTTTTCTCTGTACATTTAAGGACACGCTGACAAATTCTACCCTGACTCCTCTCTCTTTCAATGCAAAGACGTGAATAAAATTACAGAGTATAAAAAAAGTAGACAGAATTTGTCGTTTCATTCTGCCAGCTTTTTTTTTTCTCTTTACCCAAAATCCTCAGTGGCTACATTTGAGCGTAATAACACTTCAATAACACTGAAAGTGCATACTTTAAACTAAGGTGCAATCTATGGTACATTTTAGAGACCAGCTACTGAGACCTGGGCACAGTTCCAGTGCTGACACTGCAGTGCAATTGAAAGACACTGAACTATCACACATGTTGTTTCTTTTCTAGTAGTAGTTATTAGAAGATTGTCTAAATTGCAGAAAACTTCTTGAAGTAAGGTGTCCTAATAAAATTCTCTTTTTTAATAAAATGGATTGCACTTTTTCAAGGTATGTCTGAGGTGTTGTTGAGTATTTAATGACTAATATTTGAAAATATATTTGCATTCAAAACTGTGCATAATTCATTGCTTTGTGAAGGTTGAAAGTTTGTTTATGCTTATGGTAAAACAAAACCTATTATAGATAACTTTCTGCAACATATCTTAATCTTTCACGGTTAGGCATTTTTTTGTGGCAGTATGAATTTGTGTTTATTTTATGTATGCAAAATTGCATATGACTTAAGAAAAAAACAACAGGATGAAAATAAATAGTTTATTTGATGGATGTCACTGATAGCTATGTAGAGAATAAATCTGAGATTAAAAGTTATAAAAGCAATATCAAAACTGACAGGAATCATCATTAGTTTCCTTTTCTCTTTACTGTACTTGGATGTTTTACTGTATGTGATAAACTTAACGCTTTCTTAATAACTGCAGAAAAGATTGTATAGATATAAAGAGCAATTTATACATGATTCACTGAATCTATGCTATTAATATTCATTACTATTTAGACAATACCATCATTCATTGATAATTTCAACTGTCTCAAATATGTTTAATAGAAGAATGGAAGTGTTCAAAAAAATCACAATCATCCATAATTTGAAATTATTTTCCAACATATAAAAGTCTTATTGTCCCACCTGGCTCCATGCTGTGATAATTGGTTAATGGAAGATTATTACCTGTTTTTATCACAGAGACACAGCACCAGTGCCTTGGCCAAAAGCAGCATCCATGGAGATGGAGTGGCCCTGTCATCAACATCCCCACAAGGTGCCAAGGAGGCCCTCTCAGGAACACCAGCAGGATAGGGCTGCCCTTCACCATGCTGGCACTAGGCACTCACCCAGCTCTGGCAGCCAAACTCCCATGGACATACACTTAGGAATCTTTCAATAAGATTGGAGGGTTCATCCTGCACATTTCCTATTCTATTCTATTCTATTCTATTCTATTCTATTCTATTCTATTCTATTCTATTCTATTCTATTCTATTCTATTCTACTGTAAAACTTCATTGTTCATTTTCTTGCATCCTATTACTTGTTGCTAGGGAAAACAACCCCCCACCTCACTATAACCTCCTTTTAGGTAGTCACAGTGATAAGGTCTTCTGTCAACCTTCTTTATGCTCCTTCAGTCTTCACCAGCTTCCTTGCTCTTCTTTGGACACATCCACATACAATTAAATGCATATTTTTGAATGTGCATTACCTCATTTGTTTCCTCTCTTGAATCATTCATATACTTCAGAATTCTATGATCACATTCAATTATGCAATGAGAATACATTAAGGCATTATATCAATTAAAATTTAAAATTATCTCACAGTTTAATGTTCCTCAAGGTAAAAGTTTTTTCCATTCATTGTAAAATTGTAAGAGAATGGTTTTGGTTGAAAAAGACATTTTAAAGATAATCTAGTCCAAGTCTACTGACATGACAGGTACTAGATCAAGTAGCTCAACACCCTTCCAATATGGCCTTGAACACTTCTAGAGGTGGATTATCCACGACTTTTCTAGGAAACCTGTTCCAATGTCTCACCACAGTCATTGTGAAAAACTCCTTCCTTGTATTTAATCTAAACCTACCCTCTTCAAGTTTAACACCATTATCCTTTGTTCTGTCACTACAGGCTTTTGTTATAAGTCTCTATCTTTCTAATAAGTTCCCTTTAAAGACTGAAAGACACAATAAGATCTGTCTCCTCTAACTGGAACAACCCTAACTGTCTCACCCTTTATTCACAGCACGGGTTTCCATCCCTCTGATCATTTTTATAGCCTTCTTCTGAGTGTGCTCGAGCACGTCCATGTCCTTCCTCTACTGAGGAATTCAGAGCTGGATGTAGTAGCCCACACTGCGTTTCATTAGAGCAGAGCAAAGGAGAATCACAGAATCGTTAGGATGGGAAGAGATCTCTACAGAGCATCCAGTTCAACACCCCTGTCAAAAGGCAAGGTCACCTAGAACAGGTTGCATGCCCAGGTGAGTTTTGAATGTTTCCAGACAGGGAGACTCTATGGTCTCCTTGGTCAGCCTGTTCCAGTGTCCTGTCACCCTCCAAGTAAAGCATGTTAAGATGGAAATTCTTGTGTTTTAGCTTCTTGTGTTTTAGTTTATGACCCTTGGTCCTTGCCCTGTTGCTGAGTACCACAGAAAAGGGTCTGGCACCATCCTCTTGACACCAGATCTTAAAATATTTGTATCTATTGATGAGGCCCCCTCACAGTCTTCTCGTCTCTAGACTAAACAGGCCCAGTTCCCACAGTCTGTCCTCATAGGAGAAATGCTCCAGATCCCTCATCATCTTTGCTGCCTCCTCTGGACCCTTTCCAGTAGCAAATGGTCTTTCTGGAACTGTGAATACCAGAATTAAACACAATACTCCATATGTATGGTAGGGCAGAGTAGAGGATGAGGATCCTCACCCTAGACTTGCTGGCCACACTCTTTAAGATGAACCTCAGGATATTACTGGCTCTCCTGGCTGTAACAGCATTGCCAGCTCATGGTCACCTTGTCATCCACCAAGACTCTTGGATTCTTCTCTGCAGAGCAGCTCTTTAGTAGATGTCCCCTAGCCTGTGATGGCACTTAGGGGTTATTCCTCCTCAGGTTCAAGACCCTATGCTTGTTTTTGTTGAAACTTCATTAGGTTTCTCTCTGCCCAACTCTCTGGCCTTTCAAGGTCTTGTTGAACAGCAGCACAGCCTTCAGGGGTATCAGCTACTTCCACCAGTTTTGAATTGTCAGAAACTTGCTTAGGCTGCACTCTATCTGCTGGTCCAGATTGCTGATAAACCAATTAAATAAGACTGGACACAGTACTGATCCCTGGGGAACACCACAGACTATAGGTCTCGAATTCTACTCCACTGGTTGATCCACCTCACTGTCTATTCATCTAACCTACAGTGCCTGAGCTTACCTATGAGGATGTTATGGGAGAGACTGACAAAAGCCTTGCTGAAAACAAAGTAGACGACATCCACTGCTCTCCCCTTATCAATCCACACAGCCATGCCTTCACAGAAGGATATCATATCAGTCAGGCAAAATTACCTCTCCGTAAATCCATGCTGACTACTCCCAACCACCTTCTTCTCTTTTACATGCTTGGTACTTACCTCCAGATTGATCTGTTCCATCACCTTTGCAGGGATGGAGGTCATACGGACTGGCAAGTAGTTTCCCAGGTCCTACTCTTTTACCTTTTTGAAGATGGGAGTAAAATTTTCTTTCTTCCAGTCATCAAGCATTTCTCATCATGTTCTCCATTATTTTCCAAAGATGATGGAGAGTGGCTTAGCAACATCTGCCAACTGTCTCAGACCCATGAGTGCATCCATCAGGCCCGAAGGATTCATGGATACTGAATCTCCTTAGCCTGTCTCTAACCACCAAGAAGTCTTCATTTCTTCAGCTTCCTGTCTTAGCCTCAACATCTATGATCCCTGAAGGCTGGCCTCAGAAGAAAGACTGAAGCAAATAAAGCATTCAGTAATTATGCCTTTTCTTCATCTTCCATCACCAGGGTGTGACTTCCTTGACCTTCTGGGGTGAAAATGCACACTGCTATTTTATATCCAACTTGTCATCCACAGACATCCCCAAGTCCTTCTTGGCAGAGCGCCTTTCAATCTGTTCATCCCCCAATATGTATTGATATCGAGGATTGCCTTAATCTAAGTGCAAGACCTTGTAGTTGTCGTTGAAGTCCTTGAGATTAAAAGAAATTTACAGGAATAGAAACATTAGGGAGTTTGTTTATTATTTTTCTAGTTATGTTTTTCATTTTAAAAACAAATCCTATGTAGGTTATAGGCATTACTGACATTTAAGACTTTATTACACCATACGATCACTTTAATCCAGCTGGCTGTGATGCCTAATTTCCTAATACAAAGCTCTACTGAGATGTTTGAATTACATGTTATTCTAAGGTCAGTAAATAGTTCATCTAACAGCTCCATCATTGCTGCTATGATCAGTCAGTAGCATCATTTGAAAGCAAGAATCAAAGTGCTGGAAATATTCCAACAAAATAATGTTGGATGGTTTCCAGAAGGACTTTTCCAAAAGACATTAGTTACTCTATCTCGGCCTGGACTGGCAGTTATCCAGATAATGTCCTATTCTCTGTATGGTATTACCTAATGACTCACTGTGTATTATCTATGCCCCACTGCATCATGGATTGTCCTTGGTATCTGATAGCAAGCAACTGGAAATTGCATAATGATTTTGTTACAGATTCTTGTGCCATTTTTATGTCTTCAGCTACTTGAGAAGGTTTTCTTAAGAATATATTTGTATAACAACCAGATGCAGAGAGGGATTCCATGACTCCCAATATTTTCTGCAGGTCATGATTTGGGTAATGAAAGAGTTATCTCGAGATTTAAAATTATAATACACCCATCACTCACCACCTGAATAACAAGAAATAGTATCAGAGAAAGTTTTGAGGAGAAGAGGTGGAGATAACTTTGAAGAAGATTAAAGTAGTCCCAGTTCTATTCATGAAATGAGATAGAGTTTAATTGACTGTTTGCAGGGAAATACTGAAATCCTGAACCAATTCTTATTTTAAAAATTTTGTGAGTTTTATTGCACATCCTTTACTTGGATGATATAAGAGAACAATTGGCAGGTAGATCTTCAAATATTTTTTCATTTATTTAGGGCATTTTTTGTCATAGAGAATGAATATTTTTACCTAAATGATAACTCAGGAATAAAAGTTATGTATTTAAACTGATGGACTTTATGCCAATCAGCATAATAGCTCTTTTACTGGAACTGCATCAGAAGTAAATGGCTCTCATGATTCTCTCTGAACTAAATCCAAGAACAATTTCATTTTCTGTTGTGTTCCAAAAAATCTGTCCCTCTGCAGACTAGAGTACAGTGTGTAAAATCACATAGTGGGGTTTTGTACATTTATTTTTCTTCATATAGTGATTTAGAAAATTGATTTTTTTCTTAATTCCATCTTCTTATCTCCTATGATGACTTTAATTTCTCAAGCTGTACTTTCTCTGTTTTTTTCAAATTAAAGATCAAAGGATTCTGTGATCACTGGAAAGAGCAACATATTTCACAGGCTTCCCTAATTTTCTTGTTCTTATAGTTTATATTTACTCTTCTTAAGTACCATTTTCACCACTGCAGTGAAATAACCTGCAATTATTTTAAAGAGCAAGACTTAGTGTGTAGGTAATACTTAATTTTTTCTTAATTAAAAGCATAAAAATTTTGAAATATTCTATAAATTTGTACAATGCATTTTGATGAAAGTAAAGGTAATACTATTATGATCAGCTGTAGTGTATGAATTCAAATTTAGGTAAAACAAACTAACCAGCCAGATTAGAAAATGGAGAAAGGATCAACTAAAGTTCTAGATGACAAGGAATCAATGTAATCCTTTGGAGTATATCCTCTCAACTTTCATTTCAAGACACAGGTAATTTTTTACATCTCCACTTGTTTAATGTGGCTACACAAACATGCAAATGAAGTCTACAAACACACTTGAAAACAATCTGGCTGCTACAGAATCAAAAGACTGCTCTGATAACTCATTTTACAGCTCTGTGCTTTGTTAATCAATCTGACCCCATAAATAAAAACATAGTTGTTTAACCCTTAGCATAGGTATTTTGTTGGACTAAAATATTTAAAAGAATAGGTGGAAGTTCTAGGAAAGCCATGTTATATTCAAGGTAATTATTACTGTGGTACTTATATGACTCTGCTTGGTGATCACATTGATGAAACTCATTTAACAATTCTGGTTGTTTTGTCTTCATAAACTGAAAGAATGAACATTTCACTTGACTCAAAAAAACAGACTCAAAATCTTTGACTAATTTTTTTTGCATCAATTAAAAGGGGACATTTTAGTGTTTGAATAAAATGTAACCTGTTTTAACAGCTGAGGTAAACAGCAAGCTGAATTCAGATTTTCTTTTCATTTAATCAGGAATTGTTTTCAGCAATAAAAGATAAATTAGTACTTGGATCAAATCAATTTGGTGTTGATTTTGTAGACACTCTTTTTCAAAATTTATGGCCAAAAAAGAATACTGAGGGGAAAGTCTTTTCTCTTGCCTTTTTTGTTTTTCATCGGATTAAAAAAATTTGTCCATGTTCACGGAATATAAAAATTAAATAATTCCACAAGTTTACTTTACATCTGTTTTTGCTTTCATACAAATGCAGGATTTCTATGATCTCATGCACAATCTTCATACCAAGTCATGTCTGCTGAAAACACAGAATGAAGATTGTTGTAGATGCGCAGTTTTAGTCAGGATTTTTTCTTAATATTTAATTAACTGTGAAAGTAGAGTTGTCCCCTGAAGATTCTGCTGTTTTCCTAAACAGGACAAATTACTGCTTGTCCTGGATATTGAACATTGTTCCTACTTCCCTGGCTCTAGCAATATTGTCTCTTCATTTACACATTTGCCCATTGAACTGTCCATTTTATGATATTCAGAGAAGCTTGCACAAAGATAATTTCAAACCTTGGACAAAATTATGGAAGATTTTAGCAGTACCTGAAGGACTAGAAAGTGTCTGAAAATACATCATGGTAAATTGTGGTGACCAACCTGATACTTTCCTATGAAGTAACAATTTGTAACATAAAAATATGAAACAGTAGATCTGTGGATGTCATCCACAGCATCTTGATTTTAGCAAGGGGTTAAACTGGTAAGATATAGAGTGACAATAGGTCAAAAATTAGCTCAAGTGCCAGACTTAAAAAGGGATATTGCAAGCAAGGAGAAAAAATATGGAAGGAAATGAATTCTCAAATGTGTCATAAGCTGAAAAAGATGTTCACATTTAGGAGGCTCAAGGGAAAAAGAAAACCCACTGTGACTGTCAGCTTCATAGGACTGTGTAAGAATTCTGCACATAAAAGAAAGAAAAAACTTGGTGAAATTAGTTAAGAGAATTTATCATCACTATTCATCTGAGGGTTCTGTCTGACAGGAAAAATATATACTAGTTTTATGCTGCTATTATAATTTCACTATAAGCAAACATGAAAAGCACAAAATATCTGTTCAGTGCTTTAGGTAACAGGCAAATTTTATTTTTACTATTATAATTGCATCATTTCAAAATTAAGATTATTAGATCAGCTACGCTTCTTGATGAAAATTTGTAGAAGACTACCTTTGGCTGGATATATTAACAAGTTGTGTATTTTTTAAACTTGTAAGTTTGTAGTTGAAACAAGAACATAATGGATTCTGGTTTTATCACCCCTGGAAATTGCACCAATGTGGTTATAGAATCATAGAATTATTTAGGTTGGGAAAGGTCTATAAGATCATTGAACTGTAAACTAGCACTGCCAAGTTCACCACCAGAATACTTTTATGGCACTTGGGGACATGTGCCTGTCTTTTAAATACCTCTAGGGATGGGGACTCAACCACTTCCCTAGGCAGTCTGTTTTGATGCTTGGCAACCCCTGTGGTGAAGACATTTTTCCTAATATTCCATCTAAACTTCCCTTGGTGCAACTTGAGGTCATCTCCTGTTGTCCTTTTGCTTGCTACTTGGGGGAACTGTCCAACCCCATGCAGCTGTAGAGAGTAGTAAGGTGACCTCTGAATTTCTTTTTTTCCAGTCTGGCCAACCACAGCTCCCCCAGCTTCTCCTCACACAACTTGTACTTTAGATTTTTCATCAGAACCCTTGCTGTAGCTGTTATACCAGTCTTTTGCATTTTGGTACACCTTAAGCTGTTTACAACACTGTTTCAGGATATGTGCTTAACTTTCTGAGATCTGAGAATTTTATTTATGAAAGCACTGTTCCAGGATTCTCAGTGTGTTAGGGAAAGAATCCACTTAGACTGCTTTTATCAACATTCATTTTTGCCTTTTAAATACTTAATTGTTTCTAAAGTCTGTAGACAGCATAAAAACTAGGCCTTCTGTCAGTCACTGAAACCACTGTATCTCACTGCTTTCAAATTCATTTTACTTATATTTAGACCTGATGTGCAGATTAATTGACAGTACTTGGTCTAACATAATTTTCAACTTGGATTATGAAAGGGAAATTGAAAGATGTTCAAGGTGCTACTATTCTAATGATGTAGTGATGTAGTAGCTGGAAAATTCCTTTGCAAATCTTTAATATATTAGAAAGTGCCTTATTGTTTTAAAGATTCCCAGCCATCTAGTAGCAAGGAAAGTAATAGTTTTATGGGTATAAAATCTTACTTTCTGACATCTCCAAATGCTTCATGTGTTAAAAGCATTATGCACATTATGACATAAATGCTGAAGTATCTAGATGACAATGCTGCAGATACAGCCGCACTGTTACTGTGAAAGAGGTGTTTGGTGAAAGGCAAAAATCCATGATAGAGACAAGACTATGGAAGAGATACTGTTAATTCAGCTAGTGATATTGTTAATTCAACCAATTAACAATTGGTCTTGGATTTTAAATCTAAATCTAATACTATATCTGAAATATTCTGAGCAGCTGGTCTGTTTTTTAACATTTTAATTTTTATTCTTACTATTTTATTTATTTCACTTTTACCAGTGAAATCTCTTCCCTTTGTTCTTTTCATCAAAAATGCATTTAAATGACTCTCTTGCTGATGTCTGGGTAATTTAATTCTACTTCATTATCATAGGTATATGATTTTCACAATGAACTGCTTCATATGTACCTTGAGAACTGCAGATTCTAACCTTTGAGACTTTCTAGTCAGGATATTAAAAACTTACCCATAATTATTTATTTTCAGTGATAGTGAGTGGTGTCATTCAATTCATTAAATATCTCGCTTTTCTGTGAAGTAGGCAAAACTTATACAGAACTCTAAGATTTAAATGAAGAATAGCATAAAAAAGTAGTGGCAAGAATAACAACTATATGCATATTCTTGTAAATAATTTATCTACTTTTCAAGTTGCTAAAAATAATTTCAAAGATGGTAAACTGTATTTCAATGCACTTGAGAACATTTCTCTACATGCTGGAGTTAACCTTGTAGTTTCTTGTTTTTCAGGTCAATTTTTCTGAGACTGTCAAAATATATATTTAAAAGTTTAAAAAAAAAATCTTTTGGATAAAATCGGATAACATGTAATGGTGCCCCTTTAATTCTTTGTTATATGATTGAAATATCAGCATTTGCAAGGAATGACTGAATATTAAAACATGCACAATAATTAAAGGCCATATTTCCACCTTTGTAAGGCTAAAATTCTAGAAAACAGCATGCCTACAATAATGAAAGCATTTACATGTAATTCATAAAATATGCCATAAAAGATTTTATTTACTATTTTACAGAAACAGTGAATGTTAGCATACTAACATTGCCATGGTGGGTACACTACAATCATGGTATATGAGATGGTAATCAGTAATATAGTCAAAGTAGCTCCCAGCTGAAGGTACTTGCTGTGGCAAATGCATTGTTATGAACAAACAATATTTCTAGAAAACCAACGTGCAATATTCTTTGAGTTGTCCTTAAGAGAATATTCTGGTATTTATAGAATTCATCCTAAACAAAACCACAACAACAACAAAAAAATCCAAACCTGCCCCCTAGCTATTTTACCTCTGATGTCTCTTTTTTACTGAAATCTCTGAAAGTGTTTGGACACAAGTTTATTTTTCTAGGGTGGGGCACATGTGGGTTAATCAAAGCACCAGTCATTCTTGGATGGAAAATATTCTTCTAATAAAACAAAAATGTAGAAATAAGATTTTAAACAAGGAAGTTAAAAAAATTCAACTTTACTTAACTTTTAAACAGTTCTGATGGTATTCACAGGTCAATATAGTCCTTTGTGTCTTTTTGCAGCATCTCTGCCAGGTCAAAAGTCAGACAGAATGTTGTTAAAAGAATTTTTTTAGAAGGAAAATTGGTTTGAAATAACCTGTTCATCATCCGTAAATCTGCTTGAATAATTACACTTTTTTCTTGAATAAGAAGGAAATTTATTTTTAAGTTCTTGCTGAATCAAAATCAGAAACCAACATAACACCCTTGTCCACTTACTGATTCAACTAAAAACTGACATCTCCTGGCAAGATCTGAATCAGCATGAAGTCTCTGTGTTTACTACTGCCTGCAGGGCAGCCTCATGTTCCACCTGCCTTTCATCCAATCATTCTCTTTGTTTTACTGTCAGATTTGCCATCCTGTGCAGTGTGATCCTTCTCTTTCTTGGTATTTTATTGGTTTTGTTTCTAAGAAAATATTTAAGTTAAATATTCCAAGTGAGTTGTTATTCTTCCTCAGTGGACAGCTAGCTGTGTTTAGCAGAAGATCCTGCAAATGCCTGATCAGTCCAAGGTGTGTCCTAGACCTCACAGCAATGAACATCACTGTGTCTATGCATGCATTGCCAAATTCACGTGCTGTTCAAAATCCAGAGTGCAAACAGAGATTTACCTCCTCACTCCCCCAAGCCCCCCAGTTTTGTTGATCACTACTATGTTGATCACTACTATGGTACTGATAGACATGTTAGAATACTGCTCAGCATTGTTTATATTCCAAAATACTGTGTGCTGGATTTAGGAAACTGGAAAGATGTTGAAATATTGTTTTGAGAAATATTGAGTTCTTGTACTCAAGAACTGATGACCCCCACATAGGCTTATCAAAGCAACTAAAAGAAATTATATTGATGTGAATTAGAACTTAGCCAGGCCGGTTTCCATTAGAATTACCTTAAAGCAACACTGAAATGAAAAAAGGTCTCTAAGATTCACAAAAAGGAGGGAGGAAGTCTCTTGCAGAAGATCACTTTTAATAGAAGCTTCTTGTTTGTATTAGTGAGCCATCAGGGAAACTGCTATCGAATGTTTAGGGCATACTAGAAAATATAAACTGGCTATTGTTCACTTACAAAGGATGTAGGCATCTGAACCTAATTTCAAATCCAAAGAAAGATATCAGTTTTATTTTGCAGAATTCTCAACTTACAAATTTATTAGGCAGTTCTCTTAAGTTTCTAGTTTCCAAGGTTACTATGTACCATGTGCTTCCCGAGTAGCTTGTTCTTCAGACTAGATTTAACAAAACCACCAGTTTTAGACAGCTGCCTAAACCCTATCTCAAAAAGTAAAAACAAACAAACAAACAATCAAACAAAAATCCCGCTAGAAAACCAACCAACAAATAAGAAAATTTCATAACCACAGTTTTAGTTTTTAATTAGGTATTTATTATAGTTTTGATGAAGGTGTAAGCATGAGGTTGAGCAAACAGCAGGTGCAAATAACATATCATTGACACATATATCCACCCCAGGGAATTTTTTTACTTGTCTGCCAGCATTAAGCCTACCTTCTGAACAAGGATATGTATATTTGTTTGTATTTGGTGTAACAAGTGAAGATAAATTGAAGATGTCTGTCTTTGCAGTTATGCCTATGACTTTTGATACTGTACTGATATATGCCTGGTGCTGTGCCATTAGCCTGGCTGGTAAACGCTGGAAAAGCTACTTTGAATGTATATTTTTTTATGTCATCTATTCCCTTTATGCCTCTTCATTTTCCTCCTTTAGGTTACCTCATTCCATCCCAGCTGTGAAATTTCATTTGTTACCTTTTAAATGCACATTGTATTAAATTAACTTATTGCAGGTACCAATAAAAAAGCAAACATAATTTTTAAAGTCAATTTGAACATAATTTTCTGGGTGACTCACTATACATAGAAGAACAAAAAAGAGTGCAAGAAACTTTGTTTAGCTCAACAGCTATTTTTATTGGAAAATTTCTTTTAACTTAGTTATCTTTTGATTATCTGGATCATCTTTGACCTCTTCTTTTTTAATTTTCTTTTAAGATGTTATCGTTCAGTTTTATAGATGCTAAATTGTATTGTACAAATCGAGGACATTTTATTTTTAATGCAGCTGTCTAACAGAGTAACATGAAGGATATGATAAAGTAATATATGGTTGGGATACCACCAGGATTAAAGCTGATTATTATGTCATTTTTGCATAAATAACTGGATCTTTACCAAAAGAAACAGAAGGCTGAAATCACCAGTATTTAAAATTCAAATAACTGCAAAAATGATTTTCACTAAAATCATTAAAACATGAGAAATTAATAATTTTCTGCAGAACCTGAGTTTTTGTTGAAAAACAAATAGTAGCACCACATGAAAACTTGTTATGAAATCTGTAGCCTGATTTAACCAATGGCAAATCTAGGATCACTGAACTAAGTCAGGAAGTGGAGTCCTCAGAAGATAATCCTTATGGTGTGAGATCTCTCTGAAGGGAAAGGTGAGAAATAACAAAAAAAAGCAGAAAACATGAACATTACTCTTAAACCCATATACTTGTTTTTATCTTCAATCTTCAGCTCACACAACTGTGCAAAATAGTAAAGATTTGTACAAACTCCAAACAAACACATTGACAGAGTCTACAGGAAATTAGTTTTGACAAAGCTTTATTCTCATCAGGAAAATGAGTGTGTTTGACAGGAGTTCGATGATAATTATTGTGGTATCTGTCTTGCATTTTCTAGATTAAGAAGCGTGACAACCACAAAAACAGGAAAGAAAAAGCTCAGAGCCCGATTGTCAGAGCCTGGAGCACTCAGCACTCATCAGGTACAAACATTACATAACTTATTGTTGTGAGCAGTGTTGAAAAATCTGTTCTGAAGAATTTGCAATCCCAGATCACTAAAGACCGGTTCAAACTCAGGTGAAGTGTCACCCCCTCATTCAAAAAATCAAATTAGACGTGATATTAAGACTGATGAAGAAGAAATTCGACAACAGTTCCAGAAATTGAAACCTACCATAAATACCATCAAAAAGCAATCAATAAAATCTCATCATGGTCTTCTTAACCCATAATATGAAAAAAAAATTACAAGTCAAGTTTAAGAATGGAAATCAAGAGGTATATAATATAAATAATTATTTTTCATTGTGTAGTTTTTAGTGATTATGATGGAATTTAAATTATATTTTTCTTGTAGCATGTCTTGATTTTCTTCCTTCTCTCTAACTCGGTATGATGTAAATTAAGAGCCACTCCTTCTCTTTACATTATTCCTTTATTCTGCTTATAGACACAAATGGATGTCTGATTTAGGACTACAGAAGGACTTTCACCATTCAATATCTTACTCTATCCTTTTGGTAATTGTTACATAGCATTCCCTATTCTTCTTATTCTTACTGAAGCCCAGGGACTTGGACTGGAGTCCAGTGACATGAAAAGTCTTATTAATTCCAATGTTTTTTAATTAAACTCTGATTACTGTACCTTTGTGGATTCAACATCTTTCTTGTCCTTATTTAATCTTTTCCCTCTACACCTTTATTGCCACACTGCTGTATGTGACTATGTCAGTGAAATTGTTGCCCACTGTGGAATATTTTTCTCAAGAGATAATGAGGGAACTATTATTTTTTCCTGAAAATATAAGCTGTAAGTAAAAATTCCAAGTAAAAATTCCTACTTCAGAAGTGAAGTTTGATGTTAAACCAAAAATACATTTTTCAGCTGAAGCAAGGGTTCTTCAAAGGTGTGGTTTTACTAGTAAAATTACATTTGTGTGATCATGGGATGGTTTGTTTATGGTTTATCTAGTTTCTCTATGTAGAAAATGCATAAATAAATTGATCATAAGCTCAGTAATACCAGTCAAAGGTGAAATGGATGCTGACTTAAATTATCATTAAAAAAGTAATCAAAATAATGTAGTTTCTCATTTCTTTTCTAGGACTATAAGGAAGCAGAATTGTTTAAAGTAAGTGAATGGCAAATGCAGTATTTAATTTAGTTTAGTCCATGAAAGAAGTAGCAAATTTCATTTTCTGCTCTCATCTTCGGAGTACTTAACCAGTTCCTACTATCCAATAGTAGTACTGGCTTCTGAAAGCACATTAACAGCTCAGTTGGTGGTTAATCCTCATTAGCTTATATCACTCAATTAATGTGACTAACATAGAAGATTTCCAGAGAGTTACTGATATTTTCACTTATTTTCTGATGAGACTTAGAGCAATTCCTGTATATTCACATTGCCCCCTCCCAATATCTAAAGTTTCCTACTGATTTCATCCCTTTTAAACTCTGTAGAATTTTTCCAATAGGATAGAAACTGTCTTGTGTTCCAATGTTCTGAACACCAAAATGCTACTAGTGATTAGTTTTATTTTTGACAGTTGTTTGAAGTAAACTTTTGGATGGATCATTAACCTAAGAATCATATTAAAATATCGCAGATTAGTAAAAGGAACATTTCTTAATGACACAGTCAACTTATTCTAGTGAAAAAAAAAATCTAATAAATATTACCTCTCAAAGAAGTAAATAAAGATGACTTTGTAAGTTTAGGTTCCTATTTCTCCCACAAAGTTACAGAAATTAGTCACTTTTGACAGTTTCTAAGTTTTTCTTTAGACTATATCCAGATAGATTCTGAAAATATCTGGGGATGGCCAAGAAAAGGTCCAGAAGTTAGAATTATTAAACATGCACAAGTATAATGGTTAGTAAATACTTTGCATCATAAAAATTTCATATTCATTAATCCAGTCTATAATGAAAACAACCTGCCTGATTTCTGCTGTAATATATTAATAAAACTATGATTGCTTTCTTTTTGATTTTTAATCGTATTTAGAAGAAAAATAAACCGGATCTCATTCAATGGGTTATTTTCCCTAACACAGAGGAATTTGGTAGATTACAGATAAAAATGAAATTATGAAATTTTTTGTTATCTTCTGCTGAGTGCCATTTCCTGTGTTAGTGCACCTCTGAATATCTGAGTGATTCTCTATTCCTACCCAGGAAATCTGCTGTCACAATTATTTTAGGCTGAGTTTCAGCAACCAGTTTCTAATTTTGTTAAAATAACCAATGTAATTGTTAGTCCTTTGGCATCTTTCCAAATGATCTGTGTTATTTTGTCCAAAAATCCACTCTGTTTACGTTTGTTACATTGCTCAGCATATTCATTCTAAGTATTCTATCTTGGTATTATTTAAGACGTTATAAAAGTTTTATCAGGAAAAGTCTAGGAAGATAATATATTAGGACTTTAATTCCATTCCTATTAAGGATTAAAACAAAATTTTTTCATACTACTGTGCTTGTTATAAATATTCCATAAATACCCAATATAGGAGTACTACCCATTCCAGCTTCTCCCAGGGAAAATGTAAGAGTTCACTGTGTGGATGAATTAAAGAAAAAACCCAATATAAATAAAAGTCCAACCTAATGTAATTCCTAAGGAGAGTTGCCTCAAGCAATTAGCTCTCTCAAGTCGTTAGTTAGTGCCTTAATCCTCAGGAAAGGCACTAGGCAGCCTTTTCTAAATATTTCTAAAGAACATTAGGAACTGTTTCACAATATAACCATGCAGAAATAAGAAAATAATCTACTTCTTAGGAATGAAACTTTCAACATTTTATAAAAAACCCAGAAAAATTGAGAAAATTTATAATGCTATGGTTACCCTTTATTTTATGCCTAGAGTACTTTAAAGACAATTAATTAGTAAGAGTAATGCTCTAATAGCACTGGTGATAGAAATTAAAGAGTCTACTCAAAAGCAAATATGAACACAATTGAAAAATTCATTTTGGTACTGATGTAAGAGGTTCTCTGGACTTGTTTCCAGGGTTATTACCAATTTTTTCAGAGTCTTAGGGCAATTTCAACAAAATACTACATTTCAAACCTCTTTTTTTTCATTTCTGCTTCTTGGCATTGTAGGCTCAATGCAATTCTATTTCTTAGAAAATTCCAGTGAAAAGTTACCTGAGAGAACTACTAGCTTCCTCTTCAGCATTTCTCAGCTCAGAAAGGGACTGATAAACAGTTAATACAATCTTAATATCCACTTTTTATAGAGAAATTTAATTTTCAGCATGTGTATTGAATATTTATGTCATCCAACAATTTTACAGGAAGTCCATTGATATTCACCAATAGATAGCTTTATTATTTTATGTGCTAAAATTCCCTTTGTCTAGTAATCTTGAGATATGAGTATAAAGATTTTCAGACAAAATACTTTTCTATTGCTGATTCTAAGGAGAATATATTTAGTTCTAGTGATTTCTTCTTCAAATTAATTGTGCTAGCTGAGAGACAACCCATTATAAATAACTTCCAGTCTGTCTTCTTGACCAGAGACAGGTAAAGTGAAAAACAGATAATACTGTGTTTGAGGCATAGAGGTACCAGTGGGAGTTCAGTCATGCAATTTTAAAAAAGGAACTGATTTAAAATATTCACCAAGTCTCATCCGAGATGCAGAATTTATTCTAATCTTGTTTTGGTGCAATTATTGCATATGCTTCAAATCAGCAGCATATATTTGCTTCTACCCCATGATGATTATGCATTTCTGCATTTGTTTTCTCATTGGACTGTAAAACCTGTTTGATTGTTGTCCTATTAATCCAAGCATTTTTAAAGCCTGAAACTTTTGAATGTCTGCCAAATTGAAGCTCTAGTCTCCCGATGCCTGTTGCCAGCACAAGAAAGAAAAGATCTAATCTTTCTCAAAGCTGGATTGAGAACTTAGGCGCTCAAAATTAAAGATGACAAACCAGAAGGGGGTTTTCTCTGAACAGTGGTGATGAGACCCATGGTACAGGACTCAGAAGGTGAATCACTCTATTCTCTCATTTAATAAAACAAGCAAATTCCTAGTATATATTGCATGTTACACAATAGAAACTCATGTCATCCTGCCATTTGGATTTGATACTATATTGTTCTCATTTGAATTCACCAATCAGCAACACATACTTGTTCACATATGTTTTACTTATACGTACATGTCTTTCTCCAAGGACTAGAACTAAGAGAAAATCAAAATTTCACTGCTGAACTGAATGCATAATTCTAAAAAGATTAAATATCTATAATATAGGCAGAAAAACAAAGTCAACTGAAAAAAAATCTTGTAGAATTGTACTTGTTGAATAACTAATATTTAAGAGCAAATTGCTATGAATCACAAAGATGTTGAGTCTCTTGACTTGAGATGTTTTTATTTCTTCTTTCAGAAACAATGTGGAATTTTTTTTACTGCCTGTTGATTTAGTCATTTCATCTAAACCACTACATGAAATTTTCACAAAGTTTTACAATGTGGAAACTGAAAAGGGCCAATTATACCTTTCAATTATTCTAGACTATACCCAAAGTAATAATAATATAACTTAGGGCAGAATTGAGTCATGAAGTCTCATGACTGTGAGTAATATATTCTTATTTTTCACGCAGTTGAATAGATTTTACCCTACTCTTTCTGAAAACACTACTTTTAAAAACACATGTGAGATGACCGTTAGAAGTTCATATCAACAAAACAGTATGTATTATTATTATTATTATTATTATTGTTATTACAAAGTATTCTTTAATAATAGATGCTCCCATAAATAAAAGTTCATGCTGTAAAGCATTAGAATAGATGAAATCAGCATGCTCTTCTTGGTTTGTTTTATTTCCTTGAATCATTAGCTAAATATTATTATTAACTTTCCTGACTGAAAGTGTTGATGACAAAAAGGCTGTTTTTTTCTTCTTCTGAGCTACAAAAGATTCCTTTATATAAAGATATAATATTATTTTACTTTTCCCATGACTGGATCAGAGCTGTGATTACAGACTGGAAGATTCAAAGGCACGTATTCAAAAATCCAACCTCAAGGCACCCATTACCTTTCATTGTCAGAAAACTAACAGACAGGTTATCAGAAAATAAAAGAAAAATGTTAAGAATGGAAACAAAATAAACAAAAAAATATAATTTTTTTCCTTACATAAATAAACAAGAAGATATTTATTTGTATCAAATAAATAGGAAGAAACTCCTTGTATCTGTAGATTTGTTAGTCCAATAATAAATACTGCAGGATCTCAACAATAGTACAATTTTTAAAAGTTGCTATTGGAAACTCCTTGCATTCATTTTATTTCTTTCAAGAATAAGAACAGATCTACTACCAGAAAGTTCTATTTTTAGATGTTTTCAGAATTATACAGTAATAAATGCTTAGAGGGTGTAGGTTTAGCTTTGTGGGGACAGAAAATCAGCGGTCATAAAAGACGTGTTGATCCAATTTAGGAAGGCTCTTACTTCTGTGACACCACTGACTGTGCTTTTTATATGTTTTGACATTTCATAATAAATTATGTCAAATTATCTACACAACTAAACTATATAATTTATTACATAGAATTAAGAACACCACTTCTCAAAAACTAACTGTAAAATGATAAAGACAAAATTAAGCTGCCTATTAATTGATTGACTATTGAAATACTTCTAACTTTAACCCAATCCTTTTGTCAGGGACTGAAGTAATCCTTAGATTGAGACTTTCAGAGATGATCCCACAGAATTTAATAGACACAGTAGTTCTACAGGAGCCAGAAGGAGAATTCCAGGGCATCCTCCAGTGCAGGGCTGAGGTTTCACTGGGATATCTGCTGGTGGGTGGGATCAGAATCAGTCCCACTGCAGGGAAATGGGGTCAAACACAGCCTTGGGATGTCCAATCTGGACTGTGGAGATAAGGATGGGCTGGGACATCAGTCCAGAACTCGCTTTACTCCCTCTTAAACACCTCTGAAATGCAACCATCTCTTGTAGTGCTATGTAATTTTTGTGAGATTGTACCATGTTTGTTATGCTCAGAGGTCTCCCTTATCATCTGCAGAATTTTCTCAGAGTGTCTTCCATTAGTTGGTCCTTAGAAAAGGATATATACATAATGATATATCTTATGTTAGTATGGTGTATTTGTCTAATAAATATTATAGCAAAATGTAGGTGTCAAAGGTTGCCTTCTCATGCTCTAAAACTAGTTCTGTCTTATTTTGTCTTTCATATAGAATTTCTATGTGGAAATGCATTTGAGCTGGTTGTTTTCTCAAATCTATACCAAGTCCTAATATTTTGTGAAATTTCTATAATGCCTTTTGAAACACGGCAAATATAGGAATAATGTATCATCAACAAACTTTTATGCTTACCCTAACTAGTTGAAAATGTGCCAACTATTCTAAGCATTTCAGTAAATGTGCCTATAGGTGCTAAAGATCAGTGATTTCTGCTTCTGTTACTGCACAGAAAAAAGACAAAGCTTGCAATCTGTGGAATGGACTGCACTTGCAATCTCCTTCCAGCTGCTGCCCACATCCTAAGCCACAAAAGGAATTCCATGTGTCAAATGCCTGCTTTGGCTACAAACACCTCTGCCCCCTATATTTCTATACAGACTCAACTCAAAAGGGTATTTTGATACCACAGCAGAATGGAATTGTTCCATTCCAACAAGGATGACAATATAAATCCTTTAAGGTCAAAATGACATTATTTTGCAGTATTTAGAATCCTGGAATTGACTCAGCCTGCCAAGATGTATTGCATTTATTTTCTATTTGATTGCTAAGTGCAAAGAGACATTAAACCCTTAGATCCAAATAGAGGAATACTCTCTGGCAAAGGGATGAAAACAATTGCTTTTATGTGCTTTATTTCATAAAATGGGGACAGGCCTCAAGGTGCAGAGGACACTTAAACTAGTCCTCACTAAACTTGTCCTCAGTAGACAAACTCTGGATTTTCCAGAAAGTATATAAAAAAAAATTAAACTGAAAACAGACTGCTTAAATTTAAACGGTTTCTGCTAGAATATTAAAAGTAGGACAGAATGAGATAGGTTAAAAAGTGTGTTTGCACCTTGTGCATTCATTACTGTTCTTCCCAGAAGTATAGACATCTTGTTTAAATTGTCATAGATACACAGCTATAGCATGAAATTTTTCTGTTTAATGCTGAAGGATGATAAAAGTGCCATAGTTTTAATGTCTGGGGTGGTTTATGCTCCTGAATACTCTCAGGAATATAGTGATCTCCTGAGAACATGTAAAATATGAGATTTATGATTTACAACTATAGTCAAATAAGAATGATGGAAATTTATAATTTTATCAATAAGGCATTGGTTGGCAGTTTAGTGTTAGCATGGATACTGATAACAATCCCACCTATATATGATTTTAAACATACTCTTCTCCTTTAATTTAATTTTCAGTTAGGAATGGTATGAATTGTTTCTATCTAGAAGCAAGTTCAGAAATAGTCTGAGATGCCTAAAAGGAGGGCAATTTCTACCTGTGACCAAATGTGTGATTATAAAACAAAATACAAAAATACTAACAACCTTGGATAAATGGGCTGACTACTGTCTTCTTGATACGAGTACTTTGAAGCAGACATTACCAACTTTTGGGTATTCAGAAAATTGCCTTGACCTGAAAAATAATCAATTTATATCAGCCCTCTATTGTTAGCTCACTGTTCACCCTGCTATGTGTGCTGTGTTGGGTACTGCACATCTGACAGTAGGCAGTAGTTGAGAATTATATCAATCCTGGTTTAAAATGCAGTTCCCTCTGTGCACAGAATAGAAGATCATTAAGGTTCATCTTTGATATTAGCTTGAAAAAGGTTGGAGTTTGTGGAATTTGTTTTGTTTCTTATTTTCAATTTAATTTGAACAAAAGCTCATAAAATAGTAGAAGAGATGCAAAGGTTGAAAGATTATTGAGATGTTCACATTCTTCAGGGACACCTCTTTTTAAATCCAGCTGTACCAAGATTTTCCAGTAGTCAGTATTTCATAAAGAGACTGGCATATGGGTATCAACTCCTTGGTCCATTCTAACATTTAACAGTTCAGTGGTACTTCTCAGAGAAGCTGAGGATGCCCCAGCCCTGGAAATGCCCAAGTTCAGGATGGATATAGCTCTGAACATCCTGGTCTAGTGGAAAGCATCCCTGCCCATGGCAGGGGGTTTGGAACTAGATAACCTTTCAGGTCCCTTTCAACCCAAACCATTCTGTGATTATGATACTCCACCAGCAAATACAATTTCCTTGGATAGGATTAAGTTCCATTGAACATTGCTCCATTTAGTTGAAAATACTTTTCGACTTGGAGGGAAAAGAGTAAGAGCTTCATCATTAGAGGAAACATGTAGTTCCTTCTAAGACCTTTCAAGTATGCCTACTTATTTCACTTGTAGTAATTTCTTTAAGTGCAACATATGACATAAAGAAGTAATTTATCCCTGAAAACTAACATCTGGGTTGTTTGGGGGTATTTTTGGTTGTGGGGGTGTTTTGTTTGTTTGTTTTGGGGTTTTTTTTGCTGGTTTTGTTTTGGTTTTGGTTTTCTTTTGTTTTTTTTTGCAAATCCTCAGCTTTAAGTCCACATACCACATAGACAAAGAATCCAAAGTAGAACTATAAACCTCAAAAATTCTATAACTACATTTATCAATCCATGTTAGAAATATATCTTGGAAGAATATCCTTTCTAGCAGTGGGTTGTTGCAAATTTTGCCATACAATTTAGCAAGAAATGAACAAAAAAGTTTACAAAATAGATTGGTTTATGGTAGTATGCAGGACAACTCAAGATGTTAAGTCAGAAGTATCTTCAAATTGTTAATATTAGCATTTTTCAAAGAGCCAAATTTCTGTAAGCCATTTGTTCATATAGTTCTACATAGAAAAAGTGTAAGTGCATACGCACATGTACACCCTTACATACACAATATAAAATCTGCTGAATTTCAGTGACATTCTGTAAACAGTTTCTACACAGAAACTATGACTCCATCATTTTCATTTATTTTTTCCATAGTTACCATGTTTATAAATTTCTAAAATATAGGAGGTGGAAATTTAAACCAGTTCTGTTTTTCAAATGACAAAATAAGTGGGAAAAAATATCACAATTTATTTATCACTACAACAACATGGAGTTTAAACATAAATCCCATTTATTCACCTCTTTTGTAAAAACATAAGTAGAATTTGTCTTTATCTTTTTCCATTTAAGACCAAAACATAAGCCTATGTATAAACCACAGCAGGTTTTGTACTCTTGCCTTACAGTAACTTTAAATTTTAGCATGTGATTAGCTCTTTAGAGGAAACTAAGGGAGCATACTGAAGCTGCTGAAGCAGAGATTAAGTAATTCATTAACTGTGGTTTCAAAGAGTGGATGTCTAATTTTTGTAATCTTGAATATAAAGAGGCAGAAGTCCAGTTTCAGTAATGCTGTCTTACTTTGCAAATAGGCATTCTGTCTTACGTTATGACTTGTTGATGTATATCTGCTTAACAAGTAAGGCAGAACTCATAATCACAAAGCAACAAAGAAAACATTAAAACATTTGAAATATTTCTTCATTTACTGGGGGTGGGGGGGGGGGGTTGGA
>VXBI01004875.1:285320-398845 GCA_013397375.1 Toxostoma redivivum | reverse complement strand
ACTGGGGGTGGGGGGGGGGTGTTTGAAATTTCAGTTCCAAACATTATGGTGACTGAGATTTATTGGTAGTAGAGCAATGTGAAACAAAATGGCTTTGGCTTTATTTTATTAAAAAAAAAATGTAACTTTTTCCAGAAGGCAATTCATATGATATAAAATATGAAGGATTTTATCGCAATGACATTTTTATTTTTAAAAAATGGCTCAAATATATCAATATCTTTATTAAAAACATATAGTAATAATTAAGCATGTAAAAGACTAAATGTGCTATAACTTTCCCAGTGGAAGCACAGGTTTCACATCTATGGCCGATGTATACCAGCATTGAAATTACTTACATACAGATCTGTTAAAGTGCAAAATTTCTTCCCACACTGGTTTTAACATTAACCTTTCATACTTAATATGCTGTGGAAAAGTCATACATTCAAGTATCTAAGTGACTTTGTAGGTGTCATTTTTCCAAATTCTCACATAGATGATCCTTTGTGTATTCCTCACAGTAGCAGTTTGTACTAGTCTGGTGGAATTCACCTTCAGTTTCAGAATAATGGATTTTTTGTTACAATTTTTTTAATATTCTTTTTGCTTTATTTGTTCACCCACTATATACCTTATGTTTTACACAGCATGTATTTTGTTTTCATTGATCAGACCACACAAGGTGCAAGAAAATGGAGTCTTCAAACTGTCAGCACATAATTGTAAGAAAGATTACCTATACTGTGAAAAACTCCTGAGTTTGATATTTCAGCCTTCACATATATAAGCAACTCTACATACTGAGAAGACGATTAAAAGGTTTGAAAATCCTTCTGGGTTTCAGTACAATAAATAAAGAACAGTCCTCTCTTTTCAGCTGTGATCATATGAAACTACTGAAAGCTAAACTTGTCCAGAGAGCACTAATGTGCCATTTTTATGGTTTATTTATTTTAAAAGCTGAGGAGAGATCTTCAGCCTAGGACACAGAAATGCAATTTCTGGGTTTTCAGCTGCAACTTAGCACCTCATATTCTTAGACAAATCAAGAAAATGCTTTGCTCTGCCATCTTCTCTAAGTTCAGTGTGAAAAAGTTCCTATTTGACTACAGCTACAGGGTTAAATTCAGTTATTCAAAGTAATTTAAGATTTTGTAAAAAAAAAAAATATTTTGTGAAATTTGTATTTGAATAAACCTCCTGTGCTATTTCTTACTTGCTTAACAACTAAAATTGTACCACTTTTGAAAAATATACAGAACAGGTGTAATAACCTTAAGATGAATTTCAATGTAAATAAAATTAGTATCTGTTCTCATGAACTGTGCTGATGATTCTGAGGAATGTTCTCTACCTTTCTGGTGATGCAGTCTACATTGCTTCTACATTGCAACTGCAACTGACTGTGGAAGGAATGAAGAGTACTTCCAGGGCTGTTTGCTGAAGTAAACTTATCAAATTCACACAATAACCATACACTTGAAGACAATGGTTAATTCTTACACATTGTAAATTGATATCACTACTTACACAAAACTGTCTTTGGCAACCATGTTATAAATTAAATGTGAATATACAATGCCATGAAACAAGATAAATACTTAGCAGTGGCATCTACAGTCCTGGATGAGCTTGGCAAACAAGGCCCAGGTGACCAGGCTTGAGTGCTCCTTGAAAGAAAACCCAGCTGGGCATGACTTCTTTCTTCTCGCATTTTCTTTATTTAATTCTGATGTCTAATGCCTTCCTGTGCCAAGGCTGAAAAAAATGTGTGTTTTCTGATTCCAGCATAGCTTTTTGGTGTGCATGGCCAGGATATCCTACCTCTTTGTGGTATCCTGTGCTTACTTTGCATCTCTCTGGCAACTTTAATCCCTTCATTGCTTTCTCGTGCAACCACACACAAACATTTCCCTTCTATGGTCACATTACTCTCATGCTATGTAAAATGTTAATGTATTGTGTTTGGCTATTCTATGAAAATATTACTAAATTCTGTCATTAATTGCAACATTTTGGTCATACTTGGATTTAAGGAAAGCTGATATTAGCAAATCTAATTAAGTAAGTAATTCACATTTTAATTGGGACATCTTAAAACATCCAGGTGTCAGAAGGCCCCACTTTGACTACATTGTCCAAATGCGAAAATACATTTGTTGGTTCCTAAAAGAAGGATATTTTATTGTGATGTTAGAAGTAATTTTAAATATACTTATTAACACTATCAGAAAAGGCTTTAGGTTTCATTATTTTCCATTGTAGACCTACAGTAGATTATTCAACGTCCTGCTGAGTTAACAGAATTCTTTGTCTATTTTGAGACTTCAGGTTTCATGCTCCAGTTTCTATCATTAAGGGTTCTGGGTGATGCCTTGATCCAAAAGCACACATAATTAAAAGGAGTCACCCACCCCTGTCACATATGCCATGTTGAATTTCATAACTCTACAGTGCCCTTAGGCACACAGCAGGGCTTACTCTTCAAACCCCATGTCCTCTATGTTATTACTTATCTAATAAGTAACATCAGTGCTGAATTCTGCTCCAGGCTGCTTTACATCAGAAAGCTACCATTTCAACACAATGGCAAAGTGGCATATCCTGAGTTAACAATAATAATTCCTAAGTAAGGTAGCTATTTTCTTCATCTCTTCTCATGCAAACAACAGTAGGCATGATGTGATGGTGCTGTTATTACTGTTCTTTGTGCTGCTGTAAAAATATGTAGATACTGAGAAAAAATTTATTGAAATGAAAGTAATAATATAATAGAACATTTTTCCACTTTTCTGGTTTTTCAAACCAGAGCTTGAAACCCTCTTCTGGAAGGTTAACTGTGTATGTTTCAGAATTAAATTCTTTACTAAATTCTGAAACATACAAAAAGGTTAGAAAAACTAAATAAACAATTTCCTTATTCATCACAGCTCTGCTTTAACCAAACATTAGGCCTACAACTTTACAGATTTCTAGGAATCCAAAGAATTTTGCAAAGCCATCTAGAATGAGCACTACAAGAATGTGCAGTTTCCAGGTCCAAATTCCCTGAAAATTGCTTACCTCTAAGACAGAAACTGGACTAATTCTAATTTAACACAACCCTGAAATGATCTGAAGATTTCTGGAAAACCAAAGTTCAGTTTTGAGCTGTGGATAGAATTCTAAAGCCTTTGACAACTAGATGACCAAAACTAAATGAAGTCTCTCTCATGTAAACACCTTGATCATGCCTCGCAGTTAATTTATATACAAATATGCTGACTCTTAGCTTAATGTGCTTAATAAACTGATTGTTATTTGAGTGGTAAAAAAGGCACAAAGTATCCAGCCTTTTGCATGACCCCTATTAGATTCCTTGCCCCACTGCACAACAGGTGTCTCCATTCTTATCCTGATAACATACTTACAGAAAGCTGTTTTTCTACCCTTCACCTACCCTGCTAGTTTCAGCTCAATCTGTCTTTTGGCTTTCCTCCATCCATTCCTACAAGAAGGAAAATGCCTTTGCATTCCTTTCATGTAGCCTGTCCCCACTTCTGTCATCTGTGCACTTCCTTTTTGTAGTTGAGCACAGTAAGGACCTCAGTCTTCATCTATGTTGACCTTTTCACAGACTTGCCTGACAAGAACAGACTATTCTTGTGCCCTGAGGATGTTGTCTTTGAAGATCAAACACCTCCTGTATTCAGCAAATGTTCATCTAATAAATGCAAAAATTATATTTTACTTAAAATAGCAATTTTAGCATAATTTTTTTCTATGTCAGTTTTCTGGTTTTGGGTTGGTTTGGTTTTGGGTTGGTTTGGTTTTGGGTTGGTTTGTTTTTGCTGGAAGCTTGATACTTTGCTATCTAATTTAATTTTCCAAGATGTCAGTAGATATCTAAACACTTGTAGATCTAAAAACATTGTCCTAAGCCTTCTTTTCTATATTCCTGCTTTCCCAGCAGGGGAGCATGATATTCTTTTCAGTAATGAAGTACATGTAAATACTAAGAATGGTGGATAGATTATACTACTAATTGTATGTAGCTTTAGTCTCATACTCTAAAATCCAGTTGTTAATTGTAAACCATGTGCCTAGTTAACCCATAAATGTATGATTTAAATGTTAAAATGTTTCTAGATACTAACTTTGCATTTCTTTTTTTTTTTTCTTATTAGATAACCAAACTTCAAAAATCCATCCTCCCAACGGAGAAAGAAAAAGCAATGGTAAAACCCTGGAAAATTCACCTAGGATTAAAAGCCAATTACAGTCTCTAGTCCTTCCTACATTATGAGAAAGCTGTGGACAGATTTAGAGTCATAGCACAGCGCAAGCTGTGAATGATATATGAATTGAAACTGTCCTGCTGATTGTACTGCTGTGCTGTTTGCTATGACCTGTAGACATTCAGGTGCCCAATATTCATATTGTGGACAGAAGAATAGCCATGAAGTGCAAGACTTTTAAAGTGTGTGTGAGAGAGTTATAAACGTTCAGTGTATGCTCCATTTTCCTCTTCACATTATTTCCTTTAAAGACATCCTTTCCTGTTTCCAGACTAAAGCCCATGAAGAAAAAAAAAAAGAGCCTATTCTCCAAACAAAGCTACTTAGCATGGTAAAGACCCAGTACAGGTTACTTATCCCTAGGCAAAACATAAAATTTTTGTTTCATGAATGAAGATGAATGAAAACAGCTTGCAAATGGAAAGGAAAATAGTTGACAAATGGTTTTATTTGCCTAAATTAGAAGGCTCTTATCACAGAGACCTTATAGATACTATCAAATACTCACAGGTTTGTCTTGTGTTATCCAATGGGCTGGACTATTGTTCTATGCTAAGTGAAACATAAGGAATTATCTCCTGATTGTGCAGTATCAATTAAAGAAGAATCAAGCCTACAGATATGCAATGCTCATCAATAAACAAATAATCTCACACCAGAAATTACCAAATGTGTGCTAATTTTACTTATGATATATATTTATCAATAGTGTGGTGTGAATTTTAAGTTTTTGCTTAATAAAAGACTTCTTTCTAATTATTTTAAAATTTCTATCTCTTCAGGTAAGGGTTTTCAGATAGCACAGACATACTGTTATGTGCCAAATACATATCTCTCCCTAATCTCTGGATCCACTCAATTGCTGCATTGCAACAGCAGTATTCCTTTTAGTAGAAAGATAATTTTAATTTGTGGGGGTTTTCCTGATTTATTTAAATTCGTTTTAAAAAATAGAAGTAAATTTTCCAGCTTGTTTAGACCTTTTATGTTGTTTGCCAAAACATGCATGGGTTCAGAAAGCACTGTCATGACACAGCCACGCTGACAGAGTGCCATGTTGACAGTGATGAGACATGGAAACTGCAGTTATTGGATGGGTAGCCAGTAGAGATTACTGACACAATATCTAGTACAGTGAAAATTTGTGGATTTTCAGTTGGGGTAAACTTTTGAATTGTATGTGAGTGAAAAAAGAGAACTCAATTCAGAAAAATGTTTTACAAAATATAATAGGCTTTAAAGCTGTACTTTAATATGAGTCTTTAGTATTTTCTTTAGTAAAAGCTTGTGATATGCATAATTCATCTGCTGCTTGAGATTTCTGAAGTAGATTATTTAGTAATCTTTCTGACAGGCATTACAAGCAACAATTGCTGCAAGATTAGAAAGGCTTCATCACTGAGGAAGCCTATGGTTAAGTTTACAATTGTCTTTTAGACACTTCCAAATCCCCCATGGTTATAGTAAGGACTCTGACTTCCCCTTTAACTAAAATTATGGAACAGGTCTTTATGCTTATGCTTTTTGCACATGAGTCATTAAAAGGGTACACATGTAAGGGCAGGAATGGTAGGGGGGCAATGGCATATCATTGCCAGTGCTAGAGCACAGCAGGAGCTGTGGGTCCCCAGGTACCAGATGTGGGAAGTGATGGGCAATCCAGCAGGGCAGACAGGGCATTGCCTGACAGCCAGAGCCCACCCTGCCATTGCAGCCAGGGAGCAGGGCAGGCCTAGGGCAGCCTTGGACACCATGGGACACCTCTTCAGGGATGGGCTGGAGCTGGCGAGCAGCTAAAGCTGGGTCAGGACTGAGGATCAGAGTCAGACCTAGGGAGGGGAACCAGGGGCAGACACAGCCTTGAGGTAGCCAGGAGCCTCTACATCAGTGTTTAGCTTTGTTTTACTGAGAAGTGTGTTTTTGATTTGACTTCTTGCTTCTACTCTGATTCCCATTATGCTTTCAAATCACTATTACATCATTTCTTTCTTTTGAATTAAATTATTTAGAAAGATACTCTCTAGAATCACACTGACTGTTCTCTGATTGTCATTGGTTATCATGTTCTACTTGCCAAAGTAGAACTAGTTCAAAGTTAAATTTCCTGTCTTCTCAATGTTGTTCCACTGCATGGGACTTAAATCCATTTTGCTATTTTTTGCTTGTAGCATATACATAGACCTAGGCTAGCTTTGATTTGTGGGAATATGGGTGTCCTTCAATAAGCATAGAATGCATGCAGCAATCTGAGTCAAGCATATTTTTGCATCACTAGTTATGCTATTAAATTCCTTCTTACGGCATTGAGAAAGAAAAAAAGCTGTTTAATTTTTTAGTAATTACGAAGAAATTACTGCTACTAATTTAGTAGTTTAGTAGTTATTAGTGCTACTAGTCTTAGTATTACTTGTAAGTTGTGGCCTGTTTCTAGTGCTTTCTAACATACTTTTTTAGGGAACAAAAGGGAAACATTCAATTACCATGAGAGTTCTCATCTGTCTAATTATCTAATGGCCAATACTCAAAATAACATGTAAAGAATCCAAAGTTCTCATGGTTTTTCACCTGAAACCTTACACTATTTATTTTAAATTACATCTTTTCATTGTATAGACTACAGACTTTGACCTCTAATTTTCAGGGAAGTGTTTCAGTTCCTGTGAAGTAAACAGTGCATAACAGACTGTTGCTATTCAAGGAGTGTAGCATGATGTCATTTGAGATTTCAAATCCTTCCTCACTTCGTTGATTCAGCTCTTGTACACTTTGTTCCATAGTTGGCTTAGTCATAGCTTCTATTGTCTTTGCTGGTCTCGTTTGAGAATTCCATTCATACTCAACAAAGAACCTGAACAAACTAATACTGTCTTGCAGTTCCATTTTTTCTATTTTCCATTTTTTTCTGATAGTTTGAAACAAGTCATTGTCCCTGCCCATGGAAATGGGATTGGAAGCAGATGATCTTTCTGGTCTCTTCTAACCAAAACCATTCTGTGGTTTTATGATTATTAGAAGGACTGACTGTTTGTGTCATTATCAATTACAAATCATGCAAAATTCTGTGTGTAGATGTATTGTGGTTTAAAAACTGGAAGGAATTCTGGTTTTGTCTTGCATTTTCTTTAGCAACAATTACTCAAGTTGGTTTGGTTTTGCGTCTTTTTTTTTTCTTTTTTTTTTTTTTTTTATGAGAACTGATTGTTGAACTAAGTTGGTGCAATGTCTTTAGCACATAATTTTGGAAACAGATATGTAGGTAGCTGAAAGTACCTATACTTTTTTAGATCATCCCTCTAAAATCTACCTCCTGGTGATTGTAAGATACTATAGGTCATACATATCTTCCAGGACTGTCCATTGAGCCTGCAAAATCGCTATAAGGGTCTAAATAGCATCTAATTTATTTCCTCAAATCTTATCTTTATATTCTGTTAATGTAAGATATATACAAAAAAAAAGAACTATAAGAAGGTGCAGGTATGCTGTTACCACTGCATATAATGGTGACTGATAATGCTATGTGCTTTGAAGCGACTCAGACTTTATACATATATATTATTCTTAGTATTTTTTACTTGGATTCTAGTGACAGACTTAGACAATTATAAGAAAATACATTCAAGATCTTGGGAACTATAATATTTTTGACGTAATCATTTCATTTAGAGTAGTTATGCTTAATAATGGGTGAATGTAAAAAAACACTGCACATAATCATCACCATGATATTTATTTTTTCCTTTAGAGGCTGAATTAAAGTATGAGATAGGCAAAAGATATCTGTTTTTTAGTATTCTGAGTCTAAAGACTTTTATACTGGTATAATCTTTAAGTGCCTAATTACCCTTATTATTAAGGTAATAGGTTAATTACCCTTATGTTAAGGTATACACCTGCATTCAAGATGGAATTTGAACCTATTCAAAGTTTTCACATTTTCTTATATCTCTGAATCAAATAGTCAAATACTCTTTCAAAGCTCTCTTCAATAAACCAATTAGACTGAGTTTATTTAGTCTCCCAGTGTGAATCTTGTTTTCTGTGCTTTGGATCATTTAAGCCTCCTTTCTTCAGTGTTCTGCAATCTTGACAAATTCTAAAAGCAAAACCAGCCACTTGATATGGTGACGGAGAAAATGATACTCTTTCATGTACTCTGCACTCCCCTTCTGAGCCCAAGGACCACATTTCCCTGCTTGACCTTGGCAGTACTTTCTGACCTTATGGCAAGTCTTTAGAAGTGAGCTTTCCTTAAAGAAATTTTTCTAACTCAAATAATCTGTATAGGACACAGTATTTTGATTTTAGATTCTTCATTTTTCACTGCTACTGAAGTCATATGTAATGAAAAAGTTTTGATTTTTTCAATGATTTTTCAGTAGTGGTCTGATAGTTGAGTTTGATGTGATATTCAGAGTGAATTAGGCAAATGCAAAATACAAGCCTAAAATATAGCTTCCTTAGTTCATGCTTGATTAGTTTGGAAATAAGCATACATTTGGAAATAAGCAATTGAAATAAATAAATGTTCAAAATATTGGATGCTGGAGTGGTAGGTAGGGTAACTTTGTCATATATGACATGTTGAATTACATAACTATCATATCTGTAGGCATGCAGCAATGTCTACTTTTTCAACAATCAATGTGTCCCTTTTACTGCTCATCTAATAAATAAGTGCTAAAATACTGCTTCAGGCTTGTTTGCATGACAGTTGACATTTCAAAATACTGACAAAAATGACATATCTTGAGTAAACCCTTCTAAATAAGTTGTCTCTTTCCAACATTCCTTTTTTTTTTCATACAAGCAGCAGTAAGAATGCAACTGCTCCGCTGTCATTACTGGCATTTGAAGAAAATGTTTCTTTAAAAGTGGAAATTGAAACAAGATTACATGAAGTGTTACATCAATGCGTTTTATATTTGAGAACACAAAACTTGACATTTACACTAGTTAGTTTGATATGCAGAATAGAGAGAACTACACACTAAAAATGTTCAGATTTTGCATGATTACAGACCAATATTTATCATTAAATGAGATTTTACTTGGGTTTAACCTTTTATTTGCTCTACAAGGTCTAGGAGAAAAGAGGGAGAAAATTTTCTCAGCTATTTAATTTTTTTTTCAAACTGATTTTTTAAGATGAATAAACATTTTACAAAGAAATATGATATAATAAAGATAAAGTGAGCTTACATTTCAGATAAAGCACATTTTAAGAGACAAGAGTTTATTTTTCTGTATCTCATTTCAATTTGTTGTAGACTTGAACTGACTAAAACAGTTGCTTTTTTCAAAGGACATAGTTGACAAAATGTCACCTTTTTTTTTTTTTTATTTTCTGCAGTTGTCCTAATTTTTCTAGCATAAACTTTGTTAATAATGTCTTAATATTTGCCTAAGTTGCATTCCATATATCAGCAACATGGAAAAACTAATTGCAACAAATTATCAGTATTTCCAGAATCAAGAAGTCTTAATTCTGGTGACTCTGGACAGAAAGTAAATATCTTCTGTCCTGGACAATTCAGTAAATCTAGTTTGGCTCACATCTCATATTGTCTAGCTTAAACCTGGGCAAAAAAGTCACCTCATCTTGTGGACATGACAGGAGCTCCTGTTCTGCAATGACATGAATTCAAGACAAAAAATTTTCAAAAAACTTAGATTCACATCCAAAATAATCTTACAGCACTTTATTTGGCTTTTAGCAATCTGTGTTCAAGACCATGGTCTAACCAGGATTATTATTATTATCATTAGCACTATAGTTATCATCATTATTCTTTCACTTTGCATCTCTGTCTTCTGTTTTCTTCTCTACAACTCTCTCTCTGTGTGCTTCACTAGAAATTATATTTTCAACATGACAAATGATTTCATGTGTTCAGGAAGAAAAGCATCATCTAAATTAAATAATGATAAACCATTTCATCAGAACATTCTTGAATGGTTTATCCTACCTTATTTCACACAACAGCTTTCTTTGTTTCATGAGATAAGCTTTTGAGGTTTTATTTTGCTTTCTTATAATTATTATTATTTACTTTCTTTTCAAGAGGGAATCATTTTAGTTGTAAGGGGTGACGTCCCACACTAATGCTAAGGTTTAAGGTTTAGCACCTAAGCAGCATATTTCAGAATATCCCTTCTCAGATTGCAAGGGGAAAAGAGGTATCAACTCTCCTGATTTCCAAATAATATTTATTCAATTCTTAATTTACATTTGTACTATATTTAAAGATTTCAGGGTTTAGTGTGTCACCAGAAAATCTGCTACTCCCAACAGACAAAGCAATCCCTGCAAGTCCTTGAACCACTGCTAATTCTGCAACTGTTTTTTGAATTAAGTGCACTTCTTTCCTCCATTTCCTCGTTCTCTGAATGGGCACAAGAAGAATAGACTATCACATTTGCTCTTTGTTTTAGTGAGAAATATGCCTGACTGTTTAAGGCTAATTTTTATAAGGTTGATTTTTATAAGGTTTGAATCCAAGTTTAATGTTTAACCTTATATTCAAATACGACACAATTTTTGGAGGTGTTCTAAATGATACTTTCCTAAGAGAAAATGTTCTAGCATTGAGCCCAAGTGACAGAAACGTTTTTAAAGTGTTGAAATTTTCCCTTTCTTAGCTGACAAACTGTTTTTTGAATCCTGTTAGCGAACATATTTTCCAACATACCCTGTTTTTGTTCTTCAAAATGTGCCAGAAAAGCACATTTTTAATAGACGTAAATAAGTATTTGGAAAAGGCTTGGGTAATGGGGACAAACCAATGGAGTTATTATTTTAAGATGTATGGGTATTGTTGTGATGATGATTTAGACTGTATATTTTAATTCCAATCCTTTCTTCACATCCTAAATTTCCCAACAGAACTTTAGGCAGGGTCACTTAACTTTCAGGCTGCTCTCAAGTAGAATATTTATTTGTGGTTGTGGTATTTTTTAGTTGTTTGTTATTGTTTCATTCTGTTCCTTTTTAAAACTTAAAGTACTGTTAATAGCTCCCTTTGGAAGAAGACATTGCATTAAAAACAGTGCTTTTGGTTTGTTTATGTAGTCTCTTAGGGTTTTGGTCAATATCTAGTTCCTTCTGTGTATGATTCTGAGGAAAATAGCATTTACCATTTGGAAATGTGATTGAACCTATTTATTTGTTTATGTTGCCTTTTTTCTTTCTTTCCTTCTTTTTTTTTTTGTTTGTTTGGGTTTCTTTGTTTGTTGTTGTTGTTGTTTCAGGGATAGAAATACTAAACAAGATTCTTGAAACAACTGAAAAAAAAACAAAGAAAAACCAAATTAGTGCCATTGTCATGTACCTCTTCCTATGCCTTCCTATGCCTAAGACAAAATATCCTACCACAGCAACTGAAAATCTCAGTTCTTAAATGCCAACACAAGCATAAGGTTTCTTTGTGGTAATAAAAATCAAGCACTTGCCTGACTCTGCAAAGTGATTTATTTGACTTCAGGAATTAAGTTTTGGTAATATAGAAACATGTAGTGGAAACAACCTCCTCTATCTGTTACTGTCTTTATCTGATACTGTCTTTATCTGAGAGGAAAAATAAATCAGCACTAAATGGAAACTGCTCATTTGGCATTGTTTGTGGATGTATCAGCAAAGTTGCAGGCCTATGATAACAAATTGACAAAATGACATCCCTGACAGGAAGGAATTCATTCACTACAAAACTGGCATTTGTTAGAAGGACTGTAAGAGACAACAGAACAGCAGATGGAGGACAACATCAGTGTCAATAACTAAATTTTGACTGGAGCACATGCTGTCATTGGGAACTATTGTTTTTCAATTCTTATGACTAAAAAAATGCTAAAAATGTTCAGATATAAGTGAGAAACAGGACTGTTAACTTTTTTGTGCTCTTTAGAAATTGTTGCAGATGTCCCCTAACTATTTAAAGAATCTGAATTTATGATCAGAGTTATAAATTGCTACGTCCCACCATAGTACTGTAGGTTAACTGCAAACAATAGTTGCTTGCAATTGTATATGGAATAGAATAACCTCTTGAGGAAGGTGTCTTCTTAACTTGAAGAGCAAATTAAGCTACAGTGGACTTTCAAAAATGAGAAGGTAAATACACAGAAGAAAACAATTACTCTAAAAGTTTATCTGTTTTCCTATTTAATTATGGATCAAATTTGGGATTGATTGACCATTTATTTAGATGCTGTGTCAGTTCAGTTGGCATAGAAAAATCCCTATGTTTTGACTGTTGGCAAGACCAAGAATAATTAGTGAATAATTAGAATAATTAGAATAATTAGAATAAATAGTGAATAGTGAGAAAAGTGGCATGAAATGAAGTCAGGTAGGAGGAAAAAAATGAGAATACTTAAGAAAAGCAATTTCACTTTGTTCTGTGTATCTGACCTGTAAATACGGGAAGAATATGGTGAATCATAAGACAAATTCCACTCAATCCCTTCTATTTATGCTTAAATTCAGCTGCTCTTTAGAGAATTGTTTCTGAAAACAGTAGTAATTCTTTTGAAGGGAGTAATCCTTTTCAAATATAATTGTGTTAATAGTTGAAAAAAATTGAAAAGAAGACCCTGAAACAAGTAACAAAAGCTCAAAAAGAGAATGTCAAGTCCAATATCTAACTGGGAAAAAGTTTCTGCATTTTGTAGCAATACAATGATTGTAAAAGTAATTAAAAATATCTAGAAATCTAATAAACATCATGGAAGCAAAAGAGGAAATTTCATTGTTAATCTTTCAAGCTTTTTTAAAGACCCAAGGAATGAATATGTATTTCTTTAAAATAAAAACGCCACATCAGTTAATATAATCTAAATAGCTCCTTGTTTTTGGAGAGGAAAAAATGTGACTTCCTCAAGATTTACTTGTGGTCTTTGGATAGGAAATTTAAATTGTCTTGTGAAAATGCTATGAAGTTTTTTCTCTCAAAAAGCTAAATTTAAAAAACATTAAAAAAACCCCCAAAATTCTCCCCTGCCCTTAATGTATTAGAGGCAGTTTTTCAAATTTGCAAAATAAAGTATTTCCCCTAGTGCAACTTCAGGCTATTTTCTCTTTTCCTTTCACTGGAGACATGGCAAAAGAAACTGACTGCCATGCCATTACAAACCCCATGCAGGTGGTTGTGGAGAGCAATGAGCTCCCCTCTGAGCTTTCCCTTCTCCAGCTGGAACACAGCTCCCTCAGCTGCTCCTTGTAAGGCTTGCCCATCCGTCCCTTCACCTGGCTTTGACCATGCTCCAGCACCTCAATGCCCTTTCTGAAGTGAGAGGCCCAAGAGCAGAGGATTTGAGGTGCAGGCTCACCATTGCCAATCCAGGGAGTGATTATTTCCGCAGTGCTGCTGGTGGCCCTGTCTCAGAGGCAGACCAGCATCGCGCTGGCCTTCTCAGCCACCTGGGCCACGCTGGCTCACGGCCAGCCAGTGCTCCCAAGTCCATTCATGCTGAGCAGCTCTCGCACCAAACTTCCCTAAGCCTCAAGTGATGCATGGGGCTGTTTTGACCCAAGGCCAGAAACTTTTCTATGAAGAAATGTGTTATTACAGTACCACATGGTTCAACTATTTTGTTTTTCTTAATCCCGCCCTTTTCAGAATTGTATGTTTGAGCCTAAAGATCTACTACATGATGAAATTAATTAGACAGACCTTAGGAAGTTAGAAATGTATTCAAACTCTTAAATGTGTACATAAATTTGCAGCACCCACTGTGTTCATTCACAATATCCGTGTTATATTTAAAACACGCGGCATTTAATTTTCATACATTGGCAACAGAAACAAGAAAGAATTCTAAAGAAATATGTAGACATTAAGTTTATTTTTATTTTAATAGCCTAATAATTCTTGAAATATAGCATTTCAAAATATCTGTATCCTGGTAAAACTGTGGCATTGAATAGCAGTTCTTGACTACATTTTAGTTTAAAATGTTAAAATTAAGACCTTTGCAGTAATCAGGAATATTGCTTGAATGTTCATATACAATGCAAGAATATTTCTGTTACAATGGTCTTTCAACTTGCATACTCAATGAATAGAATAGCCTTTAGGAGTTTGTCTAGGGAAAAAAAGTAATTTTTCAGTTTCCTTATGTACGATTTGAAGAGCAATCTAGTTGTTTCAGTTAATTAATTTAAAAACAACAACCGCAAATTTCTTCAGAATTAAAAAAACCTCCAAATCTGAAAGGCTAACAAATTCTTTAAAGTCTCAGAAGCCATTAGCAGTCTCATGCATATCAGCATACAGGAAATCTTCAGCATTTAGATCATTATGAAAACATGATTAAATGTTGATTAAAAGATAATACAATCAGGATTCAATTTGTTATTTTGTCTCTGGGAACTCCTCTGTTGAAATCTGTACTAGTTCCCTCGAGAAAAGCAAAATGATATGTGGTTCTTTATAAGGAAGACATACATTCTTCTGATTTTTTGCATGTAAATATAACTATAGCTTGACAAAAATACAATTGTTTCATGCCTGAAAAAAGCAAGAGTAAAAAAAACAAACCTGAAGATTACATTTCCTTTGGGGGATAATTTTTATGGATTTCATCCACCAGGGAATTATCAGTCTTTGAATCAAGTTCCTGTGATAACTTATTAAGATTTCTGTTAAGTGTTCTTAAAATTTTCCCAAAAGAATGAATTATTTAGAAATTTAATTTCTGCTAGTTGCCTTCAGAGATTCTTTTTGGGCATTGTCCATGTCCCCCCTTCTTTCATGTTATTTTAATAACATTTAAATCTATTCATAGAATCAGGGGATTTGAAATTAAAACTCTGCCTGATTCCTCTGTTTATTTGCCCAGGTGGACAGTGTCCATCTGTGTATTGTATATGCATGTAAAATAGGTTAATTACTCTTATGAACTCTGAAAATGACTTGTCAATGCATTAAAAAGTCATATATAATAAAAGTAATTAATTATATGGGATTTAATAATCAAATTAGCATATCATCAGGATACTGATTCTTAAAGCTTTTAACAAAATATAATTTCTTTACCCTTTCAGATAAAAGATAAACAAAATTTTAAAAAATAAAAGAAAACACATTAAAAAATCCCCAGCAAACCAAAAAAAACCCCAAACCTGTAACTGCAAGGAGGATATAGTTTCCTTTTTTTGAAAAATTCTGAAAACATATAGTATCTGGCAAATCTAGGAAAAAATATTTATAGAATTTTTTTAGTCGCTTAATATGAAAGCAGTGGTAACAAATCCCTGTAGTATGATGATTACATATACAAGTTAATAAGAAAAGTTAAAGGGAGAAACGGCCTAAAAATGACAGACACTCCCTGGATTTATTTTCTGTCCTAAAAAACACGTAATTCTTCATGAGCATTTTCCATGCATTTTTCACGAAACTTGTGTGTTTTGTTAGCTTTTCATTTAAATAGAATGATGATAGTTTGAGTGACACCACTTCTTAAACTGATTAATATTTAGCCAGCTTGATAATCATGGACTACATTGTTTTGATTCATTGTATTCAGTCAGTTAAAAAAAAAAGAAAGAAACCCTCTTTGATCATATGCATTTCACTCTTAAGTAAGATGAAAGAGAAGAGTATACTCAAACAGTTATTACAGAGCAATCAGTGCATTGTTAATCACCACACTTACCTTGAGATGTGAGCAATCCTAAAATCAGCTTTCACTTAAGAATTCTGGGAAAAGTCAAGGAAATCATGCAAGAAGCTGAAAAGGATCACAATATGATTAGAAATACTAAGAGCAAATTTAATATTTAGTTAAAATTTCACAATATCTTTTTTCTTGTTTTATGTCATTCAATTGTTTTAACTGAAATAATGTAAAAGAGAAGACAGGCATATGGAATGGCTTTATCTTTTAGGATTCCTCTTTGGTTCTGTAGAATAATACTCAGAATATTTTTTTACCTGTCTTGAGAAATTCCATCTATTTGATCCGACCTTCAATATCCAATATAATCTTTTTTGACCCAATAAAACCGTTCTTCACTCACTGTTCCATTTTCTGAGGAACAGAAGATTCTTGTAGGTGAGGAGTTCCTAGGACACCACGTTCCCTTGTCAAACTTAGAATAATTTCATAATTTCTGAAATAATAAAAAAAATTTCTTATCCTCTATTCCTGTGACACAGTATGGTCTAGCTTCTGCCTTGTTACCTGTTTTGACCACTAACACTAGGGTGATTTGGGTTTTCCTTTCATTCCCCACATAAAATACAAAAAAGTTTCTCTGTTGCTTTGAGTGAAAGTTCATGGTCAGATAAAGCAGATTTTATATTATATAATGAACATACACACCCAGTATCTCTATTAAAATTTATCTGCCACTTTCCAGTTTGGATTACATACAACTAGCACTCACAGGCAAAAAATGTTTCTTCTTAAAGAAAAGATTCTTCAGCACATAAACTGGAACCTCATATAAATATCCAACCAGTTGCCAAATAAAAAGTTTCCTCCCCTCCCTGTTTCCAAGAAAATATTCAGCCTGCATCCAACAGCTCAGCAGTTGCATTTGGCCTCATGTCGCTCCATCCCAATTGACAGTTCCAGCAGAATGCCCCTGGCATCTTCCAAAGATGAAAGTGCATAATTTTCAGCCTGAATTGAACATGTAGTCACCAGTTTTAGAAGTTTCATTGTAAAAATGTAAGGGTTTATGCAATTTGGAGAAGGAACTTTATAGCACTCATTTTGCTTGCAATAACTGTATTTCCTTCTTAAACAAGTTTTGCAATTGGTATTCATTGCCATCTTCTTTATAGTATATACTTTAAAATTCTATATTTTAGTATCTCACTCCCCTATCTTTAGAATATCTTTAGAATTAAAAACTCTCAAATTTTGTTTCTTCATTTTTAAAATTATTTAATATTCCTACCTAACATAGTCTATTATTTTTGCATTAAACTTGCTCTTAATTCAGATAGCCAAACTACAAGATCTGATTTCCTAATTCTTATGAACAAGTAGAATGATGTTTTTATTCACAGAATCGAGTATTTTATATTACTTATTTCTGCAAAATTATCACAGTATACACAATCTTCAAACGCTTTAACCTCCTCCTTTTCAGAAAAGTCTTCACTTCTGAAAAATTAGTAAACTCAGTAAAATAAGGAAACTAGAAGTGGTATAAACTACTAATTACATTCTATTTTATGCCCAGTAATTTTCAATAAGTAATCCATTATGTTAAAAACTGAAGACTTTTTTGTGCATAGTATAATATCTACATTATGTCTCCAGACAAAAACCTTAATATGCTTTATTGCTTTTCTTTGTCTGGGTTTTTAATTTTGTTTTTTGTTGTTATTGTTGGATGGAAGAAAATACCAGTTTAATGTATAAAATAGATTTCTTTTCTCCTAGCAAAATTGATCAGTCTTGTGAGGATTGTCTCATGTAATTTCTGTCACTTCCTAAATTTCACGCAAGAAATGCCCAAGTTTCACCAAGATTTCTGAAATTCTTAAAATAATTAAAGTATACATTCTTATATTTGAATTAAATTAATGTATAGGCTTTGAAGGGATAAAAATATCTTCAAATTTGTCACATGTAAATTTTTTTCTGAAGGAAAAAATAAAGTTTATATATTAATAGTTAAATACCTTATTTCTTGAAAAAGATATTTTATTTCAAAGTGGTCAAAACAAAGAAATAAGATAACAAAATCCTTTAAAAAGAAAATTCCTCTTATACTTCTCATTTAATTGTTTAGCAGGAGAAATCATAGATTCATAGAGTAATAAGTGTGTTAGCTTGGTAGAGAACTGAAAGATCATCTAGTTCCAACCCCACCTGCCATGGGCAGGGACCCCTTCCACTAGACCAGGAGGTTCAAAGCACCATCCAACCTGGCCTTGAACACCTCCAGGGCTGGGGTATCCACAGATTCTCTGGGCAACCTGTTCCAGTGCCTCATCACCCTCAAAAGTGAAGAATTTCCTTCGAATATATCTTCTAAACCTGTTCTCTTTCCATTTAATGCCATTACCCCTTATAACTATATGCCTTGATAAACAGTCCCTCCTTTACTTTAGGTACTAGAAGGCTCATCTAAGGTCTCCCAGGAGCTGTCTCTTGTCTCTGCTAAACAACTCCAACTCTCACAGCCTGACTTGATCACTAGCCTCCTTTTATGGCAAAATTGCCTTTCCCTTCCCAAACATAAGCTTCAAGTTTCCAGATTTGCTATGTAGCACTTGAAGAAATAGCTCTCATATGACAATTATAACCACACACATAAATACCTTCCTCTGGAATTGGGAAGAGCTGCATTACAGTAGCCAATAAACTGTTTCCTCAGCATTAAGAAATACTGTACCACTTCATAAACCCTCCCAAAATGCTGCTGTACAGAAGAAAATTAGAAGTCCTTAAAAGTTTTACTAGTGTGTGTTTAGAAAAAATGTCAAATAATGTCTAAGGTTAATATGCACTATAAGCATTTTCAGCAACAAATCAATTTCAGAAGATTTCTGTACTAAAAAGGACATGTACAATTTACAAATGGAAATTTTGCACGTTAAAAATTTTTTGCAGCACCTCAATATGCCAATTACTAGACTTCTGTTACAGCTAATACACTTCTCCATGATACCAACAAAACCCTGTTGATATTCTATTATCTTCTGCATTTTCTTCATTATATTTTTCTGATGTGAATTTTGCCTTTTAATTTTCTGTTTTACTTTTTAACATGTTAATTTTCAATTTTTTTCAAGTGTACTAATAGATTAAAAGAACAGACATTCTATTAAGTACCTTTTTAAAATTCTAATGAATTCATAATTGCTTACAGTGCAAAGATAGGATATTTATAGTATGTTTTGGATTTTTTTCTTGTCATCCTACTATATATGTTATAGTTATATATGTTATGTTATATGCTAATTCTTGTATTATAACTTTTTAAATTATATGCAGATGAGACTGAGGCAAAGCTGAATCACTGAGGAAGAAAAGCATGAGAAATTTCATTTTGTTAATAATAAACATTACAATATAGCAAACACTGTTAAAAAAGAAGTTGTAAAAAAGAGAAATACAAATTTGGCTAGTAAATAAATATAATGCAAACACCTTAAATAATTAAAGAGAAAAATTTCTGGAATCTTTCATGCCTCTTCTGGTCTTTTCTTTTGTTCTATTTATTGAACAAAGATGGTCAAGGACAATGATTTTATTCTGGCTGAAAATTCAAATGCCTATATTCCCTTCAGCAAAACTATACTTCTTTCCTCTTCAAACACCTGAATGTTTTACCCTGTATAGAAAAGACAAATGAAACCCAGTAACTTAAATAAGAATTAATTGCTGAAGTACTTAAATGGTTAGGCATTATTATTCCCTGGACATGATGGAGTATTCTAAGCATAGGGTGCTGCTCATATTTTTGGCCTTAATTTTCCCCAGGTGTTATGTTTGCTTTTAGGCTGGTTTTACATATTATGAACTTCGCATGTCTGAGGACAAAACTATGATATTGGTAATAAGAAAAAACAAAACAAAACTAATCAAAACAAAAGACAAAAGAATACAAAAAAAACAAACAACAAAACCAGCTAAAAAACTTACATTAAAATAATGCTTACAAATTCCTTTCTTAATTCTGATTATTTAGCGTAATGTATGACCTGTACTTTAGTAATGTATAGTACCAGAGATTTTTAGGTGTCTCTGCTTCTGAGAGACATCCATTTTATTTAGATAAAAAAAAATATTTTAAAAAGTTTTTCCCAATTCTGGAAATAATTTATAATATCAGGAAGAATAGTGAAGATATAAGTGCTAAAAAGGGTTCTTTATTTTGCAATCCTTATCTATTTCCCAGAATTTTTATCATATTCCCCACTTAGGATTTTACAACCCTATCTTATACTTCATTCTTAAACCAGTTATAAATATTTTTTAGATGCATACAATCCATATGCTATGCTTAAAGCTAATTTTTAGGCCAGAAAGAGAAAATCCTTCAGTCTCCTAGTGAGTCCTACAATCTGCCTTATAAGTCAATACAAGTTCGTATGACTTTCAAGTCATTATCCAACTGGCCCAAAGACCAAATTCTTGCCAAAAATAGTCTGTATTTTCTAATGTCATAGAATGTCTGTCCAAATCAGGACTGAGTAATAATTGATTTTCCCATGCTTTTACTTCATCTGTTACAGAGAGATGTTCCATCATACATTACCTCTGGTAGCTGTAGAAATATTTAGCACAAGAAAAAATTATTTGGAGGCCCACATTCTACCTAAGATAATATTGTGAGGGGAAAAAAAAAAAAAAAAACAAAGAAAATAACTTACCAAGTACTGATAAAAATTATTAGTTAATTAGCATAGAAAAGAAATTGATTCACTGTTTGAGTTCAATATTGACAAATAGGACAAAGGGGAGCCACAGCAGAGCTTAAATTTCATAGCACTTTATGAAAAGTTACATTTCATGACCACTCCCTCTGAGAAATATTCGCGCTTTGGGAACAATTTTCTATGGATTCCTTTAACTAGCAGCTCAGTGTGGGCTAAAGAAAACAGAGTTCCTTCCTGAAATATATCCAGTACTGGATGACAAGTGTCATAGTTCTGATATAAACACTGAGAATTATCTATGCTATCAGTTACACCTTTTTTCCCCCCTCTTCCATTTAAAACTATACAAATCACAAATACCCTTCAGTATGTCTGATACAAAAATGTTCCTCTAGAATACTTAAATAGCTCTCTATCAAAATTAGTTCTTGTGGCTTGATGGCAGCACTTTTAGCATTCAGTTGCAGCAGAAATTTGGTTGGAAAGAATCCTTGAGGAAGTAATAAGCTACTGAATTCACACACAAATCCTAAAAATTAAGAAAATATATGGGGGAAGGGGCGGGGAAGGAAAGAAATAATTATTTTTGACTCTGTATATGCAATGTGCAACTATTTTAAAAAGCATGATTATTTTATTTGGCACCCAATATACGCAGCTTCATATCCACTTCTACCAAAAGAACTATTCTTAAATTTTATCTCTTTGAAGACTTAAAGGGAGATGATTCTGATGAATTCTGATAACTTAAACCTGATATCAACCTAAACTGTTAACCCAGCAAACTTAACTGATTTTATGTCACGTGATAATTCTGGATTCAGGCTTTCCTGTGTGCTAGGAATATGTCACAAATAATTTCATAAGGTCATTGCTCTCCTTAAGTGTTCAGGAAAAATAGTGTTCAGAGTTCTGTGACAAGCATAAGGTAGTTCTGTTGTAGAATGCTGCATGAAAAGTCTCAGAGGAATAATTCTATCTATCTATCTTTCTATCCACCATGCATCATCAGTCTTTTCTACCTTTTGCACATTTCAACTCAGCTGTTAGATTTTGAAATAAAATTTAATGCACATATATATATATATACATATGCTGCTTATAGACATCCCATTAGTGTCAAATAGGACCTCTTGATACAAATCAGAAAATTTCAAAATTTTACTTAGGGTATTTCCATCAGTGTTTGGGATCTAATATGAAGTAACATGGATCCTTATAAATTCATAGGAAAATATGCAGATGATATTTTAAAGTTATTTTACAAATGTATGAAAAAGATAAACTCCAGAATCAATATGTGTATGGGATGACATACAGTATCACATGTACCTTTGGAATTCTATCCCAGGATTGTCTAAGTGGAAAAACACCATAATTTTTTTTTTAGAATTTAGATGTACCCTAGCTAATTCCTCTTACTATGTTATCTCCTGAGGATAAAACAGGATACCTCCATTTTCAGAAAATGGAGAGTTATATAGGAATAATGATTAGGCTAATGATGAGAAACATAACAGGGAGGGTGAGACTTTGGAGCCTTCAGAATTGTGCCCCAAATATTTTTTACAAATTGTGATGACAAAATACATGGAAAAGTTATGCGAAGCTTGCCTCTGACTATTGCCTGAGCCTACCTTTCAATGAATATCTGCCCATGAATTCCAAATGGACAAAGATCTTTTTCAATAACTTTCAGCAGGAAATAAGATTTCATCCATGTCAAAATTATTTATTTTCTCTAGGCTAGTTTGCTCTAAGACCTGGCTAATTTTGAGCTGCTTAGCTGTATGTCCCTGCACTACTCTGTTTTGTGCTTAATAGATTCCTTTTTAACACTAGTACTCCTAGAACTGTTTGTCCATATTCCCACTCCAGAAGACAATTAAGAATTTTTTAAAGAATAAATCCAAAACAGCTGGTACGATCAGTCTTGTAGTTCTTGATATCAAAAGCAAGTTGAAACAACATATTTCTGTAGCAGAAATATATGCCATACATATTCTGCATCAAAATGCAGAAGAGGTTAATAACACTCTAATCTTGTTACCTGAGCACACTTTCAACTAATTTTCATTTTCAAATTACTTTTTGTAAAAGCTAAAAAGAAAGGGCATTCCGATTTGCAGTATTGTATAATGCATCTAAGTAGGGAAAAACAGAACAGCAGAAGTAAAAAAAATTGAGTACCATGTGACTCCATAATATGTGCAATAGATAGATAAAACTGTCCTAATTACCAACACAACACACTTTTCTTCAATAAAACTACAGAAGTGTTTGTTTGGGAGTTATAGATTTATTTCTTTAATATCCTTTCCCTAGAGAGTTATCAGAGGTTGTTCTCTTGCTGGAGTATATCCTCTTGTCTTGAGCTCTGAATGTCATGATTTGAGTAGAAAGCTGATTTTGCCTGCTTCTGAGTAGATGCACATTGCTGAAAGAGTTGTTCTCCACTGAATCACCAGTGTCCACCTCAGCACTTTCAGCCTCCAGGGCAAGATTTGTTATTAATCATAAATTGAATACATGAAGAATAATAATTAAAAAGCAAACTGTAATTATGAGCAACATTCCAAAGGGAGCAAAAAACATTGAATGTAGGCCCTGGGTTTCCTATTAGTGCATTTAGGATTAAGTATAAACAGTCTTCTTAAACTCAATTAAATGGTTAATTAGATGGATTTTTCGTATTAGAACAGGATAAGAGGCTTGACTTTTAGAACTATACTGTTTGTAGGTTTTCTTTCTCTTAGCTATTACTGTGTATGGATTTCCTTTCCCTGGGAGACATAGTTTAAAAAAGGCAGAAAAAAATTCCTTTGCACATCTTTGGAGGGCTTTGGCTTTTCTGTTTCTTTTTATCACTGTTCCTCCTACACCCTAAAAGTAATTAGTGACATATGAAATGTATATCTGCCTGAGAAACAGTAATATCCCCTTTTTGATAGGGTTGCTAGCAATTAGGATCTCTTTTCTTCACCTACAGTTGTCTATTTCACTAAACTTGAATCACGTTTGTTGTCACAGTTTATAATAGATGTCAGTCTAGAAATAACTGGCTTTTTGTATGTTTGATGAGTCAGACTGAGCTATAGTCTGGTGTGTTTCTTCATGATATTTCCCTGTCCTGATTTTGTCAGCTGTTGCTAATATGTGACAGCCAATTTAGATAGAATGAAGCAAGGTGCATTTATTGTAGTACAAATGTTGTCATCTGACAGACCTTCCTGATGCTATTTTTGAACACTGCAGGAGTATAAGTGCAAGTAAACTGAGAGAAAAACTTACAAATGTCTTAGGTTTCTATGCTCCAGTGCTAAAATCTCTGGTCTTCTGCAGTTGTATAACTGCTGATTAAAATAGAATTTAAAATTCCCTTTGATTTTTAATTATTATTCTGCTATGATTAAGTGAGTTCTACACTGTGTCATGGATAAAGAGACTTGACATCTATGAACAGCTTTAAAATGGTCAGCCAAAGAAATACAGATCTGGAGGTGGACTAAACTGTTTTTAGGGGTAAGAAGCAGAAAACAAACATGGCATTTAACACACATTGAAAATACTTACGTGGTAAAATCAGATATGACTTGCAGATCAATTGAGAATACCCAGAGGTATTATAAAAGCAAATATATTAAAATAGTCCCAAGCAGATACTAGAGTGAAGAAAGATAATAAACTAAATGTATTCTTCCTGTAGAGTGTTGAATGTTGTCACAATGCAACCACCATCAGACTGATAACATGGACTTCTAGAGTTAAAAGAGCAATAGAAGGATAAGGGTAAGCATAACACAGCAAAAGGAGTAGGTCCTAGAAATTTTATGGGCTTAAAAATTTTTGTGGTGCAAGAAGATAGCTCAGCAGTTGTCATCATGGCCATCAGAGATTCAACTTGTGGAAGACCAATTTCCAATTAAAACCAGATTAAGATAGTAAAAAGCAGAAACAATAAAAACCACCTTCTCTTCCCAGCACTCACTACACATTCTCAGGTTCATCTTTACTTCTTTTGTTCCCAACTGTGCTGACTGTGGGAAGAATAAGATGGAGGAATGTGGTTCTGGTCATGTTATGAAGCACTTGATGTCTGCTGTTCCTTATTCCTCACAATGTACCTCCACTCAAGCTTGAGGTCACTCTGATAGGATACAGTCCATGAAAGGTGCCAACAGAGGTCCATCCCACAGGCTGCAGTACTTCAGGAATTAATCTACCACAGCATCTCTGATGGGCTTAATTTTGGGCAGTAACAGGTCCATATTGGAATCATCTTGAACTGGCTCTGTCTAACATGGTGGCAGCTCCTGCTTTCCTTTCCCAGAGGCCACCCTTTCAGATCTCCTCCTCTCTCTGCTGCCAGAAATGTTTCATGTAAAGGCAATGTAGAATACTAACAATAATTTTTGTTCTTTATATACAATGTCTTTCTGCCTGTTAATTGGTCTGAAAAAATACAGTGCAGCATTTTTATCTAGAGGGCTTAGAAGAGCATTTTGGGAAAATGTCAAAATGTTTTTTAGACATCTGCTTTTAAGCATTTATTCAAATAAGCAAAAGTAAGAGGTCATTGAAATCTTGTTCTTAACATGAATTGAAATCCAAACACACAACATACTAATATCACGTTTAACTTGTCTAAAATTTTAGATTATATTTAGCTCAAGAGATCAGACTAGATGGTCTTGAAAATAAGTTTTGGTTTTAACCTCTCTGTATTTAGAAGCTTGCCCCTTCATTGCATATCTTCTGATAATATAGCTGCTTGCATGGCAATAGTTAGACCTCAAGTTCGCTAGAATTTCCCTTTCAGAAAGAATTTAAAAACAAATGAATCAAAATTAACCACTTCTTGTTCAGGAAACCAGTTTCCTGGTTATCATTGAATGTCACATCTCTTTCCCAGTAGTTTATTTTAATCATGTATTTTACACATAGATAATCTTAATTTTTATGCGCGGAAAGTAGCTTTTGTTTTTTGTTTTTTTTTTCTTCTTCTTCAGTTTTAAACATCTTCACTAATCCCATTCAAGCTTATCCATCCTGGAATAATCTTTCTTTTTTTCAAAAAGTTAATAGTTATTGGTATAGTAGGTGGACAACAACTAATGCCCCAGGCTAGCTGCAGAGACAAAAAATAAATATGTATGAGATGTAGAACTTAATTTCAAAAGCCAGGTGCAGTCTGCTTCCTTTATTTTTCCCTAGAAATTCTGTTGTGTATGATTTGTATCATAACTCTATACAATTCTATGTAGTGTGAAATCAGTCTCTCTTGTGATCTTCCTGAAAAACCACTATGCTCACTTCAAGCATCTCGAAATTAATGGGAATTTTTTAGAGGTTCATACTCAGATTAACAGGGACAAAGCTATTTTGAATATCTACTTCTTCCATTCTGTATTAAAATGTAATGATTGCTATTAAGGCTCATTAGATAATTCCATCATGTATAACTCATTTGAAGGGAATAATGTAAAATGTACATATAATCCAGCAATCAAGAAAATACTTATTTTATCTATTTTTGATCTTACTATATGAAAAGCATAAAAACAGCTGCTGATAAAGCTATATGGTGCCAGTTTTAAACTCTATCTGACTTGTCAGAACCTGCTCTAAATTCCAAAGTCCATTTTACTTTAATATGTTTTGGTACAAGTGTGTAGATCACTTTATAGTGTTATTTTGAGAAAGAAATGTTTCAAAGAGCTTTTGAAGTCCTACACAATTTATGTTTCAAGAGTCTTAAGGGAGATTAACCTATGTCATTCTGCATCAGTAAGGCTATGGACACTAAACAGATCTGTGGATAGGATTCTACCACTAATTAAACAGAAACCAAGTTGAATTTCAAATTCCACAGAAAACAAAGAAAAAATGAACAGTTTTGAACTTTAGCTCAAGACTTCAGAATTCAGAATAACATTGTAGCCTTTTTTTAGATTACCGAAGTCATATACAAATTGTTTTACATTCTTTCTTCTTGTTCAGTATTTTCACTTTCTCTCTTACAATTTTTCTGTATTAATTTTTTTTATAATTGGATGTCTTCTATTTTGAAAGAGCTACTGTGGATGCTTCAAGGATAATTTAGTCTGTATCAGTATGAATTACCTCTCTAATTTTATTGAATGCTAGTTTCCTCTTGTGCATTCTTTTCCTAGCAGTTCATTGTAACACCATAAGATTTAGAAGAAAGAAAAGCTGCATGCCTTTTCCTGGCCATTTTCAATTGTTTTCTTCACAAAGAGGTAATATAATTTGAACTGGATTTATCTTTTATCTCTTCAAATTTCCTGTAAGGACACAGTACATTTTAAAAGGCTGTTACTTTCCAGCTAAGAAATATCTGACTTTCAGTGAGAGATGAGCTGATGTTTCAGTTAAGAATCTGTATCACACTCATATATGTTGGAAAGTTCTTTGGTTTCTTTAGCCAAAGGTTAAACAATGTCAGTTATTATTATGTTGTATTATCATAATGAATAATTTGTTCTTTTCATATGTGTGCACCAATGTGAATGCATATTTTGAAGTGTTGGATGTTGATCTGTAACTGCCTCTTACTGCAATCAGAGCAGAAGTTCATGAAAAGACACAAATGACAAGTATTTATAGATAAAGTAAAAGCACAACAAGCTGAAATAGCCTATTTTGAGAAAAAAACCCATGTTAACATGCTGTCTTATTCTCTATAACAAGACATCCTCTTTCTTTAAAATAGATGCAATTCTAATTTGAAACTGAGATCTATGAATCAGTCACTGTCAAAAGGGTCTTTCCCTTTCAGTTGTAGCAACTGAAAATAGATATATATATATATTCACAGAGGGCTTTTTAATATTTACGCACACACATTAGAGAGCTAGAAATGATTATGATACAGTGTTTAGAAGACTACTCAGTCAGGTCAGTTTCAAATTTTAAAACTGAATTTTACTGACTGCACTCATTGAGCAGGTGCTTATAAGTGATGGTAATTTTTTGCAGAGTATTAACTATTTTCATAACAAATGCAAAGATCTTAGTTCATAACACTTCAAAACTGGCTTTGAACTTAACATACAACAGGGGTGATACAGTGTGGTGGGTCCATCTGCAGTTCTTCATTTTTAGTGACCAAGGTGTGGATATTCCAACTTGAATGCTCCTAATCAGGGAAAGGTGGAATTGTTCTTTCTTTCCAGTTTTCATTTGTTTAATTTGTTTATGCCTGATGGTTTTTATGACTTTTCCTTCATCCCCTGCTTCTGAAACTGTATTTCTGTTTTTCTGTTGTTTTGCTAGTCTCTTTGTATACTTTAGGAGCTGTATTATTATTTTGCAATGTTATGCTTCCTTTTTCTTGTTCTCTTGACAACTTCTTCCTTCCACTTCCTACATGCAGCTACACCCAGCTTCTTAGGTGATCATATTGCATACATAATTATGTAAAACTCTGTTTGATTAAGACATCACAGTGTTACAAAATCCTTAAGAATTACTGTTACAGTTTTATTCAGGTTCAAGACTGTTAGTCACCCTGTTAGCTTATTTATATTGGGACTACTTTCTGGTTTAGTATTATGAAAACATAGAAACATATTAGTTGTCAATAATTTTTGGAGATACATCAAGATTCTTTCTAGACAGTCAGAAATAGCTCCTCAGGTGGATATTCCACAACCTCTCTGGGCAACCTTCTCCAGTATTACACCATTCTTATCTTGCAGTGTTTTTCCTTATATCTTATCTGGCATAACTCGTGTTCACTGCCTTTCAACTGTGCACCTGTGAGAAGTGTGTCACTTCAATTTAAACTTTCATTAGGAAGCTTAAGAAATCCTTTGTCTTCTCTTTAGGCTGAATGAACCCAAATTTGTCTTACTTTCCATGTATCTCACATTTTATGACCACTGTGATGGACTACTGCTATATTTCCTAGAATTTGAGTCTCTTGTATGGAATAGTCCAGCTTCAGACACCATATTTCAGATTAAATCGAAAAAGTGTCAAGTAGAGTGGAATAATTGCTGTCTTTGACCTGCTGCTATGCTTTCCCTTGTGCAGCCTAGCATGAATATTGTAGGATCTAGTTAATTCCTTCACTTAAATGTCTCACAATTGCATAAGAGTTCTTCTTTTGGTCTGATATCCAAGGGTAAAAGAGACAGAAAGCATGGATAAGTAATATGTGTGTAAATAAACATGAGTTCCTTCCAGTATTTTTGAAAAAAAAAAAAAATGAGACAAACTTATTGACATATCAGCTACACAGTTGGGTTTTCTATGGCCTTTTGTCTAGACTTTTAGTTGCTTCATTGGTTGAAGCAGGCACTTCGTCCTACCCTGACTTTCCCCTTTAACATTGTGCCTTTGATGAGTTTAATCACAGTGGGTACAACACAAGTGTGTTTTCATCTGTGAAATGAAGTCTATTAAAAGAAGACAACTTGTTAAATACTGAAACACTTATAATTATGTCCTCTGTACATTAGAACATGATAACAGATGCTGTGGTAATGGATATATGAATTAAAATTGGAATTGAATGCAGGTGTTATTTTCAGAAGACAGGATTTTCAAATATGCAAGAAAAATACAAGAAATACAGGTCTTGAAAATAAATTCTGGCTATTTCTCATTTGAAAATTCAAAACCATTAATTAATAAATAGTATTTAAAATGTCTCTGACCTGTCAAAACATTTTCTTGCACAGAAATGGTGAAAATATTTGAAAGAATAATGTAATGATAATAATTTATTGTTATTTGGTGATCCCTAGTCTATTTCAGTTTTTATGGTATCATGTTGTTCATTGTAAAAATCCATCCTCTGTAAAGTGATTTCTTCTAATTGTTCTAATAGAACAAGACATGCATTTAATGCAGCAACATATTTGGATCCTTCTCAATCTTCCTCACATCCAGAGCACTGTGTCTCACACTTCAAACTTTAGTGTGTTAGCTCTAAATTGAAGTATGTGGAATTTTTGTGAGAAGCGTGAAATCAAGTTCTAGTTTTGCAAGTGAACATTTTTCCCCTTGAGCAGAAAATATAGAGTAGAGGATGCATGGTCAGCACACCAATAAAATCTTACTTATTTTTACAAGTTAGGAAGTTAAAACACAAAGAAAAGACCATACAAAAAACATGACAGTTCAAGGCCAGATGAGAAATCTGCATTCTGTCATTAAAAACAAAGCTGCTAGATCTGAATCCCCAAAGCTGATATTTTTCAGAATTCATGCCTGCGAATTGTTGAAGAAATGTTAGAAAGCTGTCTGCTCTTGTCAGAATCCACAGCTGGAGCTTAGCCTGAGGTTTGGAGGGGAGTAACTCTGATGAACTCAGCATAAGCTTTTATTGGCTAGTTGTAAATATCTCTACACCAAAACACTTGGGGCAAATTTTCCCCTAACAGTCTAACTAAAGTGAAGTATTTGCTGTGAAAAATTGGATTTCTTCCCATATTGCAATATAGAGATTAAGAATGATTCACCTGGGATAAATTTGTATCACACAGGTTACCTCCTATAACTTGCCTGTAATTTCAATTGAAAATACAAATTATATTTGTGTCTTTAGCTGGCTAAGTATTTCCATCCATTTTTAACAATTTTTTGTTTTGATGCAATTATAATATTGATTTAACCACTAAACAAACAATAATAAAAAAGTATTGGAGTCTTAGAACTGTCTAAATGAGAAAGACAAAAGGAATGCTGCTATCTCCCATTTACAGATAGGGAGCTGAAGTACAGTACAATTATTTAGTTTGTAAATGCTTTTCATCAGCCATATATACATAATGCAGTGATGCACAAATCACAGATATTATAGCTAGCTCTGAGCAAGAGATGTATAGAACTTGAGCTGGTAGAGATTTGGTTTTGAATAAGATAGTTCTAGAATAAAAAATATTACAGCAACAGTAGGCTTTTCTCAGCTTTAAAAAAAAAAAAAAAAAAGGGGCAGAACTGCAAAGTAGCATAGGTTATAGTTATCCTGAGATATTAACTAGCAGCCCTGCCCTTTGCCATGCAGACTTCATGCCTAGTAGCGATACTTCATGAATAGCAAACACCAAGAACTGAACCTGAATCTTAGATACTTATTTCCATTGTAATGCTAATTGTAACGCTAATGCTTAGTCCTCATATTGGAAGACTTTCTACTCCCACTGTTTCACATAACAAAAAAAACCTCAAGACCACAAATCTAAGAAAATAACTTCTTTCAAGTTCTGATAAGAAAAAATCTATTTCCAACTTCAGCAAACACAAACACATGGATTATTTTTTTTTGCTAAATGGGCAAGATATAACACATAACTTTAGCATTGATATTTTTTGTTTTGGACAGCTCCCTTCAGAGAAAATTTTTTATGGAATCAATTCTCGGTTAACTGATTTTCTTCACTATACCTCATTTTTGACTCTAAGAATATTGGGAAGAAATAGAAAAAAATCCTAATTATGTTTCAGGTACTGAGTGATTAAACAACACTATAATTCCTACCTATCATGGTGAAAATAAACAAAGGACTGAAAAAAGGTCTCCCTCTCACACCTTCCTAGCTAATGGATTGTAGCCAGGCAACTCCATTTATAGGTATAGAATCAACAAGGTGGCAAAAGACCTTTTGCATCATCCAGGCCAACTGTCAAGGCAGCACTTCCACTTTAACCTCTGAACTACTGAAGAAAACCCATGACCCAATGTTTGATCCAGATTCCTCTTGAAGACCTTCAGGGATGCTGACTCCACCACCACCCGGCAGCCTATTCCAATGCCTGACCACCCCAATTGAGAAAATAATGTTTTTAATATCTAATATGAATCTCCCTTGTTTTAGCTTAAGGCCGTTTCCTCCAGTCCTGTCACTGTAGGCATGGAAAAATATGTGAAACTCAATTTTGTTCTATCATTATAACTGTAATGTAACTGAATATCAGAGCAGGGCCCATCTATATATTCATATATGAGTAATAAATTGGTCAGATGGGCCAGGTACTCCATGTCTCGTCATCTGCACAGATGAATAAATGGATCTTAAACAGTGGAAGGAATTGAAACAATGTAATTGAAATTATACCCACCTGCTCAATTAAGCATTTGATTCATTGACGAAGGAGATCTTTGAGAGGGCATTTTAGACAGCTCTGAAGACTCCATACAGTCAGCTCCTGCTGTGCCTGCACAGATTTGTTGGTTTCAGCATTAACCATTCTGGGATGAAAAATCTGGTCCTTCAGCAACTTCTCACACAGTTCTTGCTGCATAATTGATCAAAACGTGTGTGGATAGGGTGTTTATAGGGAATAGAAATTGTTCATGGAAATGCAGATATAGTCATGTAGGATGGCCCTTTATATATCATTTACATAGTTGTGTAAGGTTTTGCATGTGTTTTCAGATCAGCCATAGAGATAGATCATATCTATTTTGTGAGAGTTGAGGCAGCTCTGGCAATCTGAAAGTTAGAGCACACCTGTTACTTTTCAGAATGGTTTTCTTCCCTTTAATTCTAATTGTATTTTTCTGATTTATACTACTCTTGTTAAACTTTTAATCTTCTGATACTGTAACCAAATGGGATGAAAGAAGCTTATCTAACAACAATTTGTTGTGAATCAGCAGACATTTCTTTATTCAGGGTGCTGGGAACATGGGGGTACAGTTCCTCTGAAACTGTTCCACCCAACAAACAAAACTGACCCCTTTTATATATTTTTCCTGCTAAACCATTGTTACATGAATTCTTTTACATGTTATGTACGATATGCAAGCTCTTTAATTTAACCTTTACATTGAGTTGTTCCAATAGTTAATAACTTCAGCAATATTCTTATTCTAAAACAATCATTTGCCACTTTTACTGAGATCTGTTGATTGGAATCCTTGACATTAGAATCAAGATGGGAAGGGTAGTGGGTTTTCAGGCAGCATAACTGCTGAGCATGACAGTCTCCATACTTTCTTGACTGAAACGCAAGAGTCCAGTGACTTCTTGGCAAGGTTTTTGTGGTTACATGTTCCAAACACAGCACTCCTGATATTTCTATACCTTATACTACACAACTTTCTATTTAAAATCATAGCTAACCCTTTTATATTATTTGATTATTTGATCAAAATATTCATGACAATACTACCATTTTTATGCCAAGAAAAATGTCCAAAACTTGAATTCCATTTACTCTTCTAATGCTGATGCATTAACATACAGCTTATCCTGTATAAACCTTTATTTCTTTAGTTGCATAGTTTTTCACAAGGACTAGTTAACTACATACATAGTGCCTCCCAAGCTAGTTTAAACTTATCAGCATCTAATCCAATGTTTTCTTTTAAACAGAAAAACATTGAAACATGCAGATATAGAAATGACATAACTAGAAAGCTGGGAATGCGTTACTGTACAGTACAGTGTCCCTTTTCAAAATATATAACTTAATTACAACACACGAGGCTTTTCTATTGCCTACTATATACATACCTATATTTTTATCAACGTCCAAAACTACTGGTAATATTTTCATTTTATAGCATACTTCTACTGACAGCCCTCAGATACTGAAGAAATGAAAACTAATTTTTTCTGTTACTAAATTAAAAACATTGGCGGCATAGGGAATTAATATAGACTGTTGAAACAAAAATTTTTAATGCATGTACCAAACGCAACTGGGCAATCTTGTCTAAAGACTACTGTTGAGACTTTCTGTTGTTAACATTATAGTCATTGTCATCTTTATCACTGTCTCACACATCTTTATCCCAGTAGAATAGAAATTTCATTTAGACAGCATCTATGTCACTAGGTCTAATAAGTATCTAGAACTTATGTCAGTCTTTTTTCAGAAGAGTGAACAAAGGAATAAGGTTTTATCTTTACCAATGGCTATGTAATGCAGAAGTTTCTGTTTGCCTATAAGCATACAAGAGTGGGACATTTTTTTAAAACCAATTTTTAACTTTAGAAGTATTAAGATCATCTAAGGTCATACTGTTATCTTCTTACCCATCATTATGAGAAGTAATCAATGGCACTTCTTATGGGAGTAAAATCTCCCTAATGTGGTCACATGCAGGGCTCACAGCCTGATCTATGAATATCAGCATCATATTAATAAATCACTTCTGAAACACTTAGCAAGCTACAAGACTTTGACATTTACTGTAATTTTAAAAATAAAAACTGCGCAAATCCTAAAAAATCAAACCAAACCAAATAAAACTACCACATCATAAGAGAATCTAGAATAATCTTAATTCAAAAGCAATAATCAATGATAATAAGGAGGTGATATCAAATGTGCACAGGTTCAGTATAAAACATGAACATAGAAAGGAACACATAATATTTAGAGAGATAATAATAATTTTTAACAATATTTTTTAACAATAATTTTTATTGTCATGGTGATATTTGTTAATAAAGTAATGATTTTATGTTCTGAATAAATCGTACACAATTCTAAAAGTTCTACTTGAATAATTATACATTCTGTTTGTGTTGTATTTAATTCTCTATAATTCTGCTTATCATTATAGTATTAAAAATTCTATTTCGTTCTCACTGAAATTAATAGGCAGCCTATTTTTCTTGATATAACCTTGACATAGTAAATGTAGTTAAAATGTTGATAAATGGTGGGGTTTTTTTCAAATGTCTCTCCAGATGTCAGTGTTGGATGCAACTGTGTAAAAAAAAATTCTGATATACAGCAAATATGGAAATACTATCTTACAAAAACAAATCAACATTTTAAAATTATTTGTGTTTCATGTCAGGACTACTCGGATTCTTTTCAACCTTGTTGTTCAGTTTGGGGTTTTGGCTTTGTTTCCTCTCTCTTGCAGTGTTTTCTCTCTCTTACACCGAGAAAAGAATAGATTTTTGGCCAATTACTCATTAAAAAGGTTTCTGCTTCAATTTCAAGTTTGAACTTTATCAAGAAAGATTATTGACTTGAAATGTACAACACAGAAATGTTTTTTTCTAAGACCTATATTCCTGTTGCTGCTTACTACATTTTACACTCAGGTTATAAATGTTTCACTCTAGAACTCTGAAAAATGCACATGCCTCTTCTAAGATATATTAGTGTACATCTACAGAAATAAATTAGCTTGTACCAAATGAAAACATAAACGCACACCCCCCAAAAATTAAAAGACAAAGGAAAACAAAAAACCCAAAACAAATGACACCCAAAAAACCCCAAAACAAAACCTCTTTCCAAAACCCTAACAAACAAACAAACAAACAAACAAACAAATAACCCCACAAGAAAAAAAAAACCAAAAACAAAAACAAAACAACATAAACCAGTCTAGCATGGTAATATTTCTCTGTGGTACCTTGCTGATTATCCTAACACTATATAATGTTAAGTATCTCCATGAAATAATGAATGAGACATACAATTGATATTGAGACCTACTTAAAAGGTAGAAGTTTAGCTTGATTACAGTCCTTTTATTTATTGAAAAAATTATATATTGGAAAGAGTACTTCAAATGAAAATATGGAAAATATTTATAGACTTGGAATATCAGGATCAGTATATAGTGTATGATGTGAGCATTAACAACAGCTGTCAGAATGAATTAATGTTTGAAATCTTAAAATCAGCAATAAAGAGAAAATAATATTATTAAGAAAAATATTAAGTTTATCATGTCTAAAATTGTTGCACTGGCAACCCTGAGTTTCCTTGTTTATTCAAAATACAGGCAAATAATATCTTGTGCAATTACTGGATTAAATCCAAGCAGTGTCCTAAGCATACAATAAAAACAATATAACCCAACTCCATTGTCTCCATTGCAGCAATCTGGAATCATGATGTAACTAAGCTGTCTTCAGGCAACAACAGGTGGCCCAGGGAAGAAAAAGTAGGGTTTTATCCATAAAGAAATGCACAAAAGTGCTGCTAGAGCAATCATTTCTAAACCCAGGGTAGAATCATGCCTCTGCTAGTCAGTGACTTTTTTTTTAAGTAGACATCATGATTTTATAAGCATAAAGGATCCAAATACCACACTGAGTATGGGGTGCATGTGAACACCTTCTCTCCCCACACTGTTGCTACATCAGATTTTTTTTTTCTTACTAGCTTATGTTGTTATTTAATTTCTTGTTCTCTTTTTGACCCTGCAACACTTGAACCTTAGAAATTTAACAACATCAGATATCAGATCCAATTATTCTCTTTCAGCTTTCTAGAGCTGCTTGCCCGAAAAGCAGAGAATTAACTCCTCTACTGCTTTCTCAACTTTTCTTTCTTTTTCCAAGTTCGACAAGTAATAAAACAAACCTTTTTTGATGAAAACCTAGCATATAGGCAAGAAAACAGGTTAAAAGTCTGACCACTTTACATATAAAACATGTACTGAAGGGGAGTCAGTTGCAAATCACAATTTTAGCCTTAGAGGGATAATTAATTAAGTTTTCAGATAGCTAACTCTGTCTTGGAAGACAATAGCATTTCAAATAATCCCTCTATTATGTATTTTATTTTCTAGTTTAAGATTTTTTTCTGTATCATAGTCTGAATCCATTTCTCAGATATGAAAATATTTTCTTCAGTTTTTTAGTTAAATGTGTGCTAAATCTGTACTGTAAATTCAGCTATTGATTTCAGATTTATATTCTGCACGTGCTTCTGGGGAGACAATAAATTTCAAGTAAGTAATCAGATATGTTTCTGTATGTAATTATTCACTAGACACACATTGATCAATATAATTGTAGTTATACAGGCCTCCATATACCCTACCCATGCACATGTGCACTTACACAAATACAACCGCAATTGTTTATCTGGAGAAAAATCATAGAAAGGCAAATATTTTTCAATATGCAGAGATACTTGCAAGCAACAGTAATATATGTAAATATTCTTAAATACAATAAACAGTGTAAATTTATATATATATATATATACACACGCATGATATCTTATCTGCTATTTTATTTTTTCTTATTTAATTATTGTTTCTTATCTGCTATTATTTTTTCTTCTATATTGTTTTCTTTCTCATTTTTTCTTCTAAAACACTGCTTAGTGCACATCTAACTGTTATATGCCATTTTCTTTGCAACTATAGCATTTTAATTGCTTCCTTTTTGTTGGCATCATTTCTAAATTAATATAGTCAATAACAAGAAATAAAACCTTCAAGCAATTAATCAGTAAAATAAATAGAACATATATGCAGCTTCTAGATTTAGACTATAAGCACTGTATTTGTAAAATAATTTTCTGATTTTTTTAATGCCAAATTAGATCAGTTTTCTTTCAAGAAAAGGTTCACATATCTTAACAGAATAGCTTTCTATAATTTTCCACTAAGTTGATGCTTTGATGCACTCTATTTATACAGTTGTGTTCCAAAGTGGTGTCTAGAGCAAAACTATTTCTAAATGTGAAAAAGCAGAGAGAAAATATAGACTTATTAAGTTTTTATGTTCTTAATTCCCTAGCCTAGAGTGAAGATCTCTTTATCAACATTTTTTCTCCTAAGCACTTACAATTTTTTTAATTATTTGCTGGAGCTCTGGAGTTGAGGACACCAAAGTGAAAAGTGGTTTATGATTCCTGAGGTCTTTGGGTTTTTTCCCATTGTTTGAAGAGCTTCCACTATGTCCCCACTTGCTTTCATATAGTTTCAAGTACTTAGATCCAGGATTTCTGAATTAGAAGTTTATTCACGGTGTCTTCTCTTTGCCCAGTCATATACTTTCTACATATGTTCTTCAAAAATAATATTAAGTTATTTTTATTGTCAATCTACCCAAAAACTATTCACAGAGGGAAAAACTGTGGCTAGAGTAGGGAATATACACTTTAGCAAGCCAGAGTGAGGTAAGAATGAGAATGTAAAATATTTATGTATTTTTGTCCCTAGACTGTAATAAACACTAGTACTACTACTAAATGTTATTATTATTACTTCTTTTAACCATCTGTTTCTTGCTAGCTTATCCTGAATTTTTTTGTATTGTTACCCTTAAGTTTACTTTTTAAGTTTATATCCAAATTAATAATTTGATAAATTCTCTATTTCTTTTATTTTGTGGGGTTTTTTATCTGTTTCAGTTCATTGCTGAAATCCTGATTATCCCAAGTGGGGGTCTCTGTAATACCTGTATTTTTCTTCCATTAGTGTGTGCTTGTATTAGGTGCAATGTTCCGTGAAACGGTCCATTGTGTGAACTCACTATTGTTTCCTTTGAAACAATATTGCTTATTTGAATCTATTAATTTTAATATACACATTTTTCTGTAATAATAAATAAATTTCATCATTTACAATGATCTTTCTTACCCAATTTACCTTTTAATTTCATGTTCTCAGTCATTTTGCACTTGATCCAAAACAAAAACAAAAAGATTTAGATTTATCTTCAACATCTTTATCCAAATGTTGGCTCCGACAGATTCCAAGAACTTGTTTGTTCATCTCTTACAGACTTCTGTATCTGAATATGTCTCTCTTTACTTACAGAGGCACAGCTGGTAGTTCATAATCTTCAACTGGCTGTGCAACTTCCTGATTCCAACTGAGCGAAGCATCTGTTTCTGCATTGTGTACTGCAATTCTCTTCACAAAACACCTCTCCAAGTCATGCTACTGTCATGGTGGGCATTCTAGGGATAAGCTGGTCACAACCATAATTTGGGTTAGTAATTTATTTATTTTATCGTGACAGAACCATTCCTAGCACACACTGCTCTCTCTGTTAGAAACAGCTTGCAGAAATCTAGGTTCAAAGAGTTCAGGTGCTGTTTTTCTTCTACATTACTTTAACATTTTTTATACACTATGTACTTTTATACTAATTACAATGAATCTGTGGTTTGAGTTTTAATTGTAAAGTTATCTTACTTGTAACCAAAATAGGAATCCTTTTTAACCAATAGGAGACACTAGGAGTACAGTTCATTTTATATATTTCTGAATGTTATACTTGTTTTACAGTCAACAGGCCCTCACCCTACCATAATACAGTTGTACATCTTCATTTATCTTGGCCTACAGAGACCCTTCTTCTTAGTTTTTTTCTTAGTTGTTTATTTGTCACATTTTAAATCAACTGTTATTCTATGAACTCCTTATTTCAATTTTCCAGTTCAGAAATCCTCTCCTTCAGCATCCTATGGCATTGACTTTTAGTCTATGTTTATGACTTGATGTATTTTTTCACAAATAAATGCTTCAGTACCTAAATTCCCCTTTAGCAATAATCAGTCTTGAGGGTGGCATTTTTATTCTTTTCTCTTTTCTACTTGGCCCAGCCACAATCTTATTATTTTGGAATACAGTAAGTCTTTGATTTGTCTCTCCTCCCTCTTCCCATTGCTATTTTTTCCCTGAGCTGCATATATAGCAGTAATTGAATTTAAATTTGGTATTCCATACAATTATGCACTAAGATTTCCAGTTTTAATATTCAAAAAATTTTGTCACAATTTTAAACTTGAAGGGATTGGTCTGTGGTCAAGTGAAAGGGAGGCCAGGGCACCGATTGAGTTAAAAGCTGAGGAGAATTTTGCATATGAATAGTTTCCAAGGAACAGGACTGAGTGGATTTACAATGCTAATTCCTATTCTGAGAAAGCAAACTGAAGGTGCAAGATTGCATGTTTAAACTGGTAGTTGTGAAATGTCTAACAATTTGTTAGAGAAAACTTTGCAACAAATCAAGTGCTAGGTAGCTATATACATCATTGGTATAATTTCTATGTTTCCATGTACCTTTGTATGCATTTATATGCCCTTGGAACTGTGCCACTCATTTCAGATTTTGTTGGAAGAAATTTACTTTGTACTTGGCAAGAACTGCAATTTTAAGGCCACTTACTAAAATTAGAATGACTTTTCCTGGGTTTAATTAGAACTAGAATACTAGAATACTCTAGACATACCTAACTCACAGTCCAAGTTATTTAAAAAATAACATGGTCAGTAGTTTAAATTCAGAGTCTACTCTAAATCGACGTGATGTCCACTTAGAGTGGTCTCTGAGTTTAAACTATTGATGAGGCTGCACCAAAGCTGAATGCAGTGGCATAATCACTTCTGACTGGCTGGTGATGCTGCGCTTGATGCATCCCAGGATAGGTTTGCTCTCTGGGCTGCCAGGGCACACTGCTGGCTCACACTGAGCTGCTGCTTACCAGGAGCCCCAGATCCCTTTTTGCAGGGCTGTTCTCCAAGCAGTCCTCTGCCAATCTGTACTTCTGCCCAGTCTTATTCTGTCCTAGGTGCAGAATCCACAACTTGGCCTTGCTGAATTTCATCACATTAATCATTGCCCAGTGCTCTAAGCTGTCTAAATCCCTCTGTGAGGTAAGTCAGCACCCCCTTCCAGTTTGGTATGATCAGTAAACTTTCTAGGAGTCCATTCAACTCTTGCCTCCAGATTGTTGATGAATATATCAAACAGAACTGAACCATGAGGAGCATCACTGGTGACTGGTCACTAGATAGACCCTTTGAGCTCTGCCCTTCAACTCTGCCCTGTGCACCAGGAACCTGCTCATCCCACAGCTGGACAACTTGTCCAGATGGATGCTGTGAGGCACAGTATCAAAAGCATTACTAAAACCCAGAAAAACTACACCCACTGCCACTCCTTCATCCACAAGGCAGGTAACCTCTTCAATAATAGATATGCATCTCTCTGCATTCACACATTCAGCTATAAAGTAGGGAATATATGCAGATCTATTGAAAACAGGAAATTAGTTTCATTTCAGGATTTAACTGTAATATCTGGGAAAACCAGGGGGGAAACAATATTGCAAACCTGGCAATGCAGAATTTTATAAAAAACTAAGATATTGCATTTATGAAAGGCAAAATTATAGTTATATGAAGTTGTCTTGGTTTAATTTGAATTTCCCGGCCAGTGCACCAAATAATGTTATAGTTTTGACTTGCCAATTTAAATATACTCATTTTCTGTTGTGAGACAGCACCAGGAGCAAAAGGCCTAAAACTTAAAAGGGTATAAAAAACTTTATTAACTATACAGGGAAAGAGAAAGAAAAGCAAGTTCAGAATAAGATTTTCAGACCACTCTTTCCTCCCCTCTCCTAACCTTCATAACAATAAGACAAACATGCAAAAACTACTTCAGTCGATTCCCAACTTAAATAGTCCTTTTTCAGTTCGCTTCGGAGAGAGAAGTTTCCTCTTGTCAGGCCATAGGGACTTCTTCACAAGGAGGGGAAAACCAGTTCTCTCATGGCTTCACTTCTCACGATTCACGTCTGCCCAGGAAAAGAACTTACAAATCATGTGGCTCCTCCCATCTTCACAGCTTTCCCAAAGCTGTGCTTATGGGCCATGTTAAACTCATACTTTTAAGAATGAACTGTTCCAAACCAAACATTCTCTTCATCTCTTTTTGTCTCTGTTCATGCTTCATCTCCAGAAAAAGAGATCCCCTTTTCTCCTTGGGTCAAAGGATTCTTAACACAGGTGCTTTCTGATTAACAATCTATCAAATGGAACATCTCCAACCCACCATGTCTTTCTCCATGGTTTATAGGAATATGCAGTACAACATCAGTTCATCCCTACAATCTTACAAAAGGATTTTCAGCCGTCTTCACAGCATCTCCTCATTCTCCTTCCATCTAAAGAAACTTCGCTCTTTTATTTTCCCTTCTCACTCTGGGGAAGATTGAAAAGTCTGCAAGTCTTATCTGAGCATTGAAAGAGTTAAGATTTCACACAGGGAAAGCAAGGCTGCAATGCTGGAACTGTACCAAGATCTCGGAAACCTGAGGCCTGGCTGGAAGTGGGAAGGAGGGGGAAGTGGCTGGGATCTCAATTAGCTTCCCTGGAGCTCAGCAGCAGCAGTCACTGCCATGGCCACCATCTCCTCCCTGCTGGGTCATGCCAGCTCCCCACACAGGGCCCGGCCCTGCCCATGGCCACCTCTCCTCCCTGCGAGGCCATGCCAGCTCCCCAGACAGGGGCCTGGTCATGCCCATGGCCACCTCTCCTCCCTGCTGGGCCATGCCAGCTCCCCACACAGGGGCCCGGCCCTGCCCCTGCCAGGCCCACAGACCTGCAGTGGGGCCAGGCCCGGGCCCTGTTATCTGCACTGCTGCTGGAAAAGAAAGAGAGCTCTTTTCCAGGTTACCTCCTTCAAAATGTGTGTTCACAGAGCGAACTAACTTTCTCCAATTGGTTCTTCAGGCAGTCAATAACCAAACCAGTCTTCAATTGGTCCCATCAACTCCCAGAGGTAGTTCTCATAGGGAGAACTTCTCTCTGAGTCAGTTCTCCCCAGGTGAAACCATCACAGAAGTGTAGAATTGAACTGCGTTTAAAAAAAAAAGGCAGGAAGTTTAATGATTTAATAAGCAAATTCCAGCTGAATTAGATTTACATGGTAAGGTTTCAATAGTCAAGGGGGCTTCAGGGATGGCTTTTGTGAGAAGACACCCTAAGCAAGGTCTGGCAGAAGCAGTTCCAGTTGACTCCCAGATGACCTGTCACTGTGAAAGCTGAGCCGGTCAGGGATGCTGTACCCTGTGAAGAAGAGCATGATGAAGCAAGCTGGCCCCATGCAGTCAATGGAGATCCATGGTAGAGCAGATATCCTCTCTGCCAGCTGTGAAGGATCCAGTGCCAGAGCAGGCGTGTGTGCCCCAAAAGAAGCTGTGTCCCTGTGGAATCTCCTTGGTAGAGCTGGCTCTTATCAGGATCTGTGCCCTTAGGGAGAAAGGAAACCATAACAGAGTAGGTTTTCTGACAGAATATGTGATGCCATAGGGAACCCATGCTGGAGCTCTCTGTTCCTGACAGAACATATCCTGTGTAAAGGATACATGCTGGAGCGGTTCTTGGAGAACTACAGCCCATGGAAAAGACCCACACTGCAGGATTCTGTAGGGTACTGTCTCCTGTGGCAGAGTCCCCACACTGGAATAGAGACAAAGTGTGAGGAGAAAGGAGTAGCAGGAACTGAATTGTTACTTTCATTCCACATTTCCTTGCGCTGCTCAGGGCTGGTTTGGTACTGCTCTGTTTAATTGGTAATAAATTAAATTAATTTCCCGAAGTAGAATCTGTTTAGTCCATGATGGTAATTGAATTGCTTGGTGCTTCTATCTCTACCTATAAGCCTTTTTTAAGCTCTTCCTGTTGTGTTGATGGAGGGGGAGTGACAGAGTGGCATGGTGGGCACCTGGCAGACAGCCGAGGTCACCATACCACACCACCACAGTATAATGCCACTGAAGCAAAAAGGAGATTCTCATTTGTGATTTAATAATAGACGTTCTGCACAAGAGTTTTTCAGTAATTATATTTGTAAGGCCTCAGTGAGTACTGTGTCCTACATTTGGCATCTGTCTCAAAAGAATACATAGAGAAATGGAGGAAAGGCTCAGTATGAGGTCAGAAAACATGACCATTGAAGGAAAGAGAGAATTTAAGGGAACAAATAGATCAGGTCATCCTAAAACTAGCTGTCATTATTCGTGTGTCATCTTCAGTGAGAGGAAGGGAAAGAAATTTGTACACTTTGAAACAGTAGCATTAGATGCTAACCATTTTATTTTTTTAACTGTTTCCTATTCAAGTTTTAGAATTTCTTTTACTGAAGCTTCTTAATATTCTATCTGCATAATATTTACCAGAGAAAGATGTACTATTTGTGATCTTTACCAGTACATAAAAACCTGTCAAATTACTTTTAATGACTCTCAGACTTTATAACATACATGAAAAACTGAGAATTGATGACAAAAACATAATAGATCTCTAAAGTAGTCCATAGTGGCTATAGTGGAAAAGAATAATATCTTAGCAGTTCCATAAGAAATTTTAACCCTTTAAGTCTCCATTTCACTGTCACAAGGTTACAGAATTCAAAAAGAAAAAAAAAAATCAATTTCCAGTGAACAATTATTTTATACTTCAGAGAGAATATTTCTTTTAATATTCCATGGAGGATTCACTGGAAGACAAAGAATCTGTTACAGAGTTGTTTCTATTTTGTGTGTAACTTAATTAGACTTTTATTCCTGTAAGACTTGGGAAGGCTTTCTACATAGATAAAATGTTGACTTTACCTCAGTAAATGCAGTACCATATATTACATTCTACTGAAATATATCCATAATTAGAATTTTAACAAGTGATTTTTGTAAATTTATAGCATGTATAGCCACTTTATGGACATTTTAATTTACTACTTGAATTAGCAGTCCACATTAGTGACATTAGAAAAAAAAATGAAAAAAACACAAACAATTATAAACACTAAATGGGATTAAGTAAGCATTTTTGTTAGCCCCAAAGCTATCCTGATATAGCTTTATTGTCTTAATCAACTTAGTTGACTCATTTTACTGCTCTTTTGAGGTGGATGTTGTGGACACATGCTGGGGTACTACTTCACTTCTGCCAAATTAAAAATGATAATTCTCATGCGTGAAATAACTGCATGGACTAATGACCAAGTCTCAGCATAATTTGAAGTGAAGCCTCAGCAGGTGGCAAACAATTAAACACATAGCATAATATAATATAGCCATAAGTTTTTGGTGTTTTTTTTGTTGTTTTTTTTTTGTTTTGTTTTGTTTCTTTTTTTCAATAAATAAAGGAAGGGAGAGTAATAAGGAAAGAAAATGCTCCTTTCCTTGAAGAGTGCTAAACTCCATAGGTAAAATCAGAGGGATAAATGAGGAAGAAATTTTAAAAATGCCACTGGAAAGCCACCTAATAATAGTACTCTCCCAATTCTAATCCAGAATTCTAAATAAAAACTAATTGTTTTCTTATGAAAGTGCAGAGATGATTCTACACTTACTGAAACAAAATTATATACACAAAATTATAAACCCCAAAAATTATAAACCTCAAACATTATAAACCCCAAAAATTACTTCAGTAGCAGAATAAACCTTGAAAAACACTTTGACATTTCCTAAGTTTTAAGCCAACTTGAGAAAAAAAAATGTAATAATTAAGTTATTATTTAAATGTGAAAAGAAACCCTAATCCAAACACCAAACTAGAATAACTTCCCCCTACAGAATTCTACGCAATTATTCCTTATTTTTACATTGGATCACTTATTTACATGATTCCTAAAAGTGTTATGTGTAAGTGCTGAACTTGTGTGTCTCAGATAGTGATGAGCAAGGTTCTTCTTGAAAAATATGGTTTTTAAGAACATGGAATGTTTTCAGGGGCTCATTTCTTGTGCCTGCAGGCATTCAAAAAATGCAATAACTGGATTGTAATTTCAAAAATAAACTTAATAAGTTTACAAATATTCATAACCTGAGCTTCAGATTATTTCTATTTCATTGTGAAATTTCAGGTTATTTTAGGTGTTTGGTGACTGTATATTTGAGGTTATATTTCAACATATGCTAAAACATAAATAGTTAAGTACTTCTATAAAATGGGCACTTAAGATGCCAGGTAGCTCTTAGTAAAAGAGTTAGGGTGTCTCCTGTATTCTGAAACAGGCCACACATAAAGCAGGAAAGACTGACATATAACATTAGCTCTTAAAAATCTCTGTAGATTTGTGTTGCTAATTTTTAAGTTAGGTAATACTGAACGGGCTTTTTAATAAATAGCTAAATTATTTTTAAAATCATTAAAATAGAATAAAAACTGGCTCAAAATCAGCAAAACATTCAGGTTTTGAACATAGAACTACTATAACATATATAACTTAATAGTAGAATGAAGTTATTTTAAAGCAATACCTTCTGTTCTTGCTAAATACTGTAAGACAAGAATAAAGCTGAAAATAAGAATGAAGTCAAGCAGTTCAATTAACATAGAATTTTTTTACTCTGTTTGTGAAAACCCCTGAATGTACTCGTTATTTTTATTTTGAAGACTATCAGAGAAATGTTGGTTTTCAGGAGTAAACAAAAGAATCCCAGGGCAAGACATTGGAGTTGCTGTATTTGCTTGTTTTTATCTCATGTTAAGAGGCAATTTGCAGCTGCAGCTATCATTTTAAAAGGCCTCTTTTGGAGAATGTCATGCTGGGAAAACAACTAGAGAGACAAACTTCAAAAGACCAGATGAGTACTCTCCCAAACACAAAGCACTTCTGATAAGGGAAATTTCTCCTTTTAGTCACAGTGTGAAGGGAAAACCTGAACAGGAATTTTGTGAAAGGTTTTTCTCTGAAGAAATGCAGAATCAGAACAACAAGTGTGTTGTATTAGGACATGGTTTCGTGGAACCTAGTGTTTGTATTCTCTGGTTATTCAGGGTGTTGGGTTTTTTTGGTTGTTGGTTTTGGGGGATTTCTTGGGTTGGTTTTTTTTTGTTTTGTTTTGTTTTTAATTTTCTGCAGTAGCTCTGGTAAACAGTCTTTAAGGCCCACAAATATTTGCAAATAATTTTCTGCTCTCTCTCCCCGACCCTTTTCTTTTATTTGTATTTCTTTTGTCTGGTCAGCTCAGCACAGATATCATACAATTTTGTGTGAAAAAAACCCACATTGTCACATTTTATTTGAGAATGTAATTTTTTTTTCTTTAAAGTACATAAAGAAGATTTAGTTTAGTATTGTCACACCTCTAGACTTACTCTCTCGTCCGCTTTTAATCTAGTGCCAGTACATGGAGAAAAATATATTTTAATGTATTCCTTTCTTCTTCTTCCAAGAGGACATACCTTTTGGTAGTGATGTCTGTTTCTTTTTTCCAATTGCAAAGGACTCCCTATGAAGAAACATCCACAAGGGAATATGTTATTCTCTGTACCATCATCAACTTCAGCTTATCTCCTGTAGTGACTCACTCTCAGTTTTCTCAGAGCTTGAAGTAATCTCCTCCATGAGGCCTGAATTTTGCTATTGGCAAAGAAAGGGGAATGAAAAGACAGGAAAAATTATTTCTCCCATCTTCTTTTGCAAAACCATAATCAGGGCAATATTTATATCTTTTGCTTTGTGACAAACTTTTGCATACTGAGAACATACAGTTGTGATTTATTTGTAGTATGCACTTGGAGCTATGCACAGATGTCAGAATCCTGCCAAATGAGTTCAATGAAGGGATTATGCAATATGATATGAAAACTACACCTATCCAAACTCGTCAGCATGGATTTTCCTAAATTTTTATTACACCTTTTCAATTATTTTTATTAACACATCTTTGACAAAAAAATCCACAGGAAAAAAGTCAAGCTGCTCTTTACAAGACATCTCCTGTTAACTCAGTGTTGTAGATGTTCAACAGCAGTGCTCAGCAGCTTACATTTTCACATAAATGTAAGAATGAGAGCCTGAGGCAATCTGAATACAGGCTTTTCAGACTTCAAAGGAGTAGTGAATGATTCTTGCCCTGCTTTTGCCATCCAGAATTGGCCTAAGCTTGGGGAGCAATTAAAATTAAATGCCACTGAACTGCAGAAAGTGAAGATCGGCAGCTCTGGGCACGAGCAGACTTTCATGAAGTGTCCTGACTAATTCATATCTTGGTATCCGTAAAGTGAGGAAGGGAGCCAGAGTGAGACCATTTATACAGAAAGAGAGCAAAGGGCAGCTGCATTAACCTTGAACATAATGATTCACATCTTTGTTTCAAATCAGCTGCTTTTCAGTTTCTGGTTGCCACATTTTCAGGAGAGGAACCCTCTGTAAAAACAATTAGCTGCTAAAGATCTGACTGCCTCCCCTTTAGTCCTAATGTATTATTTTGTAAATCACTCTCAGGGCACTTAAACAGATAGACAGAGCAAAATGTAGCAGATCTCTGGCTGTGCTGATTGATGAAGTCTTTAAAGAATGGGTTATTATTTTTTTAACAGAGGTTTTATTTCTTTTTGTTTCATAAGTGCCAGAAGTAGTTTTAGATGGATATCACTGAAAATCACAATGATATTTAAGAATATATGCAGGACAACTGAATTATGATGTATGTCTATATTAAAACATGTTTCCTGACGTAGTTTTGAATTTTGAAGTTAAGGGATATATGGATAGGTCACAAATTTGTAGGAAAATAACAATTTATTTTCTTGAAATTATTTCATGCATCTTTTGACCAACAACAAATACCAGAACATCACTTTCAGTAAAAGTTCAGAACACCTTTGAAAGAAAAATTAAATCAGCAATATGATAGACAAAGATGAAGTCCAGTGCATTTAATTTAATTTATATTTGAAAGAAATTACATTCTGATACTGCATATGCCATTGACACTTTATATAGTTTGCAATAGCCTGTTTAGTGTTCGAAATAATACTTTGAATGGTTGACATAGGCATTATTTTGTGAAAGGAAGTAGAAAACAGTAGAAGTGTGAAAAATTTTAGGAAGATTTGCCTGAATAAGACAAGAAAGTTTTCAACTATATTCCTTTTAAAGTCTCAAAAATACATAATCTGCAAAGATTAGAGTTTTCCAGCCACTTTTTTTTTTGTGGGATCAGAAAAATACAACATTTTATCTGTTGTGTTGATGACAGAGCTCCAAAAGACATGACTCCATTGTATAAAATGGAAACTGCATAACAACCTGTGTTTCCCATTTACATCAAGTCTTCATAATTGCTCAATTAACACATATCACCCTTACAAAGCTGGTGTTTAATAATCACTAAAAGTCCCATTTTCCTATTCAATCCATGCTAAATGTTCTCACAGAAATTAGCATTTTGCTGAGTACAGACCCCTGATGTTGAATAATGTATTTGTAAAAATCACCGGGATACCTTTACATTTTCCTCAAATATTTGCAAAATTATACAGGCATGTATTCCCCTTTGCTACTCAAAAGGTGCCCTGCATTTTGCTTTATTGTTGGTTTGCCCCTCTTTCCCGAGCACACAGACCAGTACGTGTAGCTCTGTAACATAGCATTGTCACTGCTAGCAAAACACCATTAGCTTTGTACTGAGCTGACACGGCCTTAGCTAAAGCTTGTTCTGTGCGATGTTTTTTGACCTGTCCATACATTTATTTTGCTTAGTTTAGTTGTAGCAGCAACTTTTCACAGAATGGCTTGAGTTGGAAGGGACCTTAAAGGTTTTCAGGTTCCAACTCCCCTGCCATAGAGAAGATCCCAGAGCTCCAGTGATGGGCTGGTTCCTCAAGAGGATGAGCAATGACAGAATAGAACAGGTCCTGAAACTTAAGAGGAATAATTTCTTTTTTGATTATTTGCATGAAAAAAATAACAGAATCCTGTTGGAATAGTGTTATCCTTCACCAAGAACAATGTTTGTGGTTACCTAGCATCCCTGGATGAACCACCCAAAACTCAACAGTGCCCAGAACACAGTTTGCTCCAGAACTTCTCCATGAAAATAGGTGCAAGTGAATCACCCTCTGAAACAACCAACTGTTCTTCCTTGACCCACTGAGGACAACAGACCTAATTCAGTTCTTCAGGTAAGATTGGCATAAAGTGAGCTGGCATTCAGGAAATGCAAGACACCACTCCTAGACAGTAATATGGCAAATGAACTTCACAGAATCACAGAATTTTCTAATCAAGCAGGTATTTACAGTTATTTCTTTTTTACTCTTTTTGACCTTTTATGGCTTTATATGTCTAATAGACTGACACAATGCAGGAAAAAACAGATCTGATATGACAACAGAAGGCCTGAGAAGTGGTGAGGCAGGATGCATTTTGGAGGAATGCGGTCCTGGGATGATAAGGGATAAGGGATAGTACCATGAATGGGTCTGGCACTGAATACTCCACAGGCATAAAAAACTCTCATACATTATAAGTTAATGAAAGATCTGCTTTTAGAGGCAACAGAAAACAACAAAAATGCTATCTACACATTGTTAAAGTCACCATGTAAAACAAATTTGTATATAAATTGGTGTTGCAGAACAAAATGTAAAAATGAAAGTATAAAATCATCTTCTCAGACATAGAAGTTACACCAGGTGGACCATACAGCGAGGAATAAGCCATCAACGGGTACATCATACTCATCACAACCTCAGATCTTCAGGTAATAAATAATCATCATAACACCAGGATGAAACCACAAACTTTAGGATCCAGAGAAGCAGCAGAAGCATGAGCATAAGAGCAGAGTAGAAGAGAAGTCCTTATATAATATTTTTAACTACTACAGTGGTAATTTCAGTAATACTGAAACTTATTCCATGCACATATTCCTTCTTTTCATGTAATAATTAGATGTGCATTATTAATGATTTTTGGATTACACTGGTAAGACTTCAAGTATAGAACAAGTAAGTTTTGATTTACATATCATGTTTCATTTTTGCTTGTAAACAAGATTTTTAGCATAGCATACTGTGCATTCATGCTTCCAAAGGTTCAGCTGAAGACTATATTTCTTGTTATCCAAGACAGTGCTATCCCTCAAGAGAGGCTGGAGAAGGTTACTTTGCTGCTGTTGATCTCTACCCTTAAGCATTTTTTCTGAAGACAGAAATATACTTAATGCTGTTTGCTTGTCGGTTATGTCAAATTTTTCTGTGAATGTTTTAATAATTTTCTGTTGAATTACTTATAGAAACTTTTATATATTGTGGTTTCTGTTTGGCAAAAATATTGAAAAGACGTCCATGTTCATGGGATGGTAATGAGCATCTTAATTTTTTAGAATTTTGCTGAATATTTGGTATGTTTTGGGTTTGCTTTTTTTTTTTTTTCCTTTGGATGAGAACACAGAGAGATTCTGTATCCATGTTCAAAGGTAATTATTCAGTTTTCTTCAGAGATGGTTACATTAGAGAAATCTGCTGCTGTCACTCTTTGGGCAAAGCTATGTCACAGAGACCCTCAAGGGGATGTTATAAATGCCATCAGAAGGACTCCTGGTGCATCTTTATTTTCTCCCCAAATTGCAAAACCTTCACTAAAAATAATTAATTTTGTGATGTATCTGCATTTAGTCTTCAAGTTTTTATTTCGTAACTATATCATCCACAGATATGTCTGAATTCTTTCTTTTATTTTTTAGAACATATAGCTAGAGTTTGCAGTATAGACCTTGTGTACCACACATTCATTCACAGTGGGTTTATTTCCAAAAGCCTGCAGTTTGTCACCATGCCCAAAGGCCCTCCTTTCTTCATCTGTCTGACATAACCAAGGCATTTGAATGCAGAAGTGAAAACTGGGACTACTAAAATGGATGTATGAATCAGATACAGAAATGCTATGCCATGAACATCACCTTGTAATGGAAACTACCTTGCCAATACTGTTGACTCTCTGTTATTCTAAAAAAAGCTTTTCTTACTGTAATAATATGTCAGTTGTTTGCAAAAGCAACTAGCAGTTACTGACAAAGCCAAACCTCTTCCAATTGTAAAATTTACCTTGTAAACCTCTTCCAATTGTCAAATTTACCTTGTACTGCTGCTTTACACAAGATCTGAAAGAATGGCTCTTCTTAGGTTTCCAGTTTATTGAATAATGTAATTCAAAATTTATCACAACTTTTACAGTTCAAATGTGATTCTTTTCAAAAAGAAAAAAAAATCTTAAATTTCTTAGAATTATAGATTTAAATAGAATTTTCAGGAGGAGTTGAGGACAAACTAACATGATCTGGCGTTTAGAGGAGACATTGTTATAAATGATTATGTGTTGCTATCCCTTATTAATTAATCATTGATGGAAAAACACAAAGATAAAAATTTCATGCTGAGCCCTTAAATTAGCTCTATATTTTAGACAAGTTTATTGTGGCTGCAATATTATATGACATATTTGACTGTGAGTATTATTAAACTAGCAAAAATATATGTAGCATACTTTTAACTACTAGGTTTAAAATAGGATAAAAGAGTGTATTTATAAGAAAGTGTATTTGTCTGTGTGTATATAAAATAACAAATTACAACAATTGATAAATTAGCTAAAACTAAGCAAGAGTTATTGGCCTAATTCCTTTTAAAATATTAACAGTCACAGGTCTTCAAAGGGCTGTTTTCTAAATAAAAATACCAAAAGGATGTTTATAGATGTAAGAAAATTTTAGTTTATGAGAAACAAATACACAGTGTAGAGAAATGCTGAGCCATTACCCACAAAAATAGATTACTTTATAGTGCAAAACATCAGTCAAGGATATGTACAAAAATGTCAGTGGAACATTTTCAGCTGTAGAAGAACTATTTGTGGATGAAAGCTGTGGAATGAATATGGAAAAAGGCTGCATCTCTGCATAGTCTTTCATAGCTTCCAAAATGATCTTAAGTGACAGAAAATTTAACTGTGGAGGACTGGGGCTTTCCAGCAGGTGTGTCATAAAGTGGAAGACAAAATGTAGTGCATTAAAGCACAACGGTAATTTAAAACTTGATGTCATTAGATTTTGGATGAAGAACAAAATGTTGCTTATACTGTAGCTATATACTTTGAAATTGTGCCTGGTGCTTGCAAAGGACTAAGAGCTCTCATCCTACTTGCTATTTTCTATTTCGTCTCTTGTGTATGCTTAATGCTTTATCTGCATAATAATTTTTCTTTATTTTCTGTTTTGGTTTTTTTTTTGTTTGTTTTGGGTTTTTTTTTTTTTTTTTGTTTTGTTTTGGGTTTTTTTGCCTTATATGTATTTAGTATTTTACCAGAAGAGGAATTTTTATTTAATGGAATCAGATGAGTACAGAGATACTCTTAACACAAACTAAGTTTGCTACACATTTAATCACCTTTATTACATATCAGATAAATACAATTGATCAATATAAAGGAAGAAATAACCAAGATTAATAATGTCTGTCTTTCTTACCTACCTTAGAGCCTTATAGATGTCATTTACTGATTGAGCACATTTTAGTAAAAGCACTATCAACAGTAAGCTAGTGTGGAATTTCCAGATATTTGGCTTTGTGGTGAGAATACTGTTTAGCAACTCTATAAATAATACTAGTAAAGATAACATTAGTCATTTTATTGAGAAAAATTGATATATAATCTATTATCTACAGAATGGCCACTTCAGTGTAGAAAGGGAAAGCTTCTCAAACTCAAAACTAGTGATCTTCGTAGAATTGTTTCAAAATCAGGTAAGCTTTACTGATACTGATTTAAGCACCATCCCCCAAAATGTATTCTCCATCTGACCTCCACAAAATTATTTCACCCTATGAAGGAACTCAATTGCTATAATGGCTCATAAACAACTGCATTAACATTAGCAGAACTTGTTATGTGTAAACAGTTTCTACATTAACTGGGATTTTTGTATTGATAAATACAATTGAAAGTAAAATGTTTTTAAAAATAAAGAAGGTGCAGTACAGCATGCAAACAAGTTTTCAGTTGAGTGGGGTATATTATGTCTATTCTGTTTTCTGTGTTTGCCACTCAATATGATTTTTCTTTAAATGCATAAGGTCTTTCAGCAGAGGTGTGAAGCAAATACCATACCTCTGGTAGAAGGCAAAAGGTATGCCACCTTAAACATTTGTTCAAACAAATTGGGGAAAAGTTATTGCAAAGTTCAGGTTTTGAAAACAACCTCTATGTTTAGAAAACTCCAAAGAGATATTTACAGTTTGTCACACAGTAACTTATACAAGGATATATAGCTCCATCTGTATGCTACATATTCAATGAATGAAAAGAAATGTACTGGGAAGATGGAAAGGATACTCAGTCTCTTCATTTAATTGTAAAAATAGGCTAATTCTGTCCCTACTCATTAAAATCAGAATTTTATAAGAATTAATATAGGCTAGATAATTCCTATTACATTTTCAAGATAAGTCTGTTCACATCTCAAAATTGTTAGGTTTTCAAAAGCCTGAGAAGAATTGGTCAGGAATTTTGTATGGATTAAATAATTACTTTCCAGAAATCAGAATTTGGAAAAGGAAAATTTAAATTTTTATATATTTGATTTATTTTTATTTTTCAGTTTGTATAGAATATATATCTGATCTATTTTGTTATGCAAATTTTTGATTAATTCCTTGATGAAAACTACAAGAGAACAAAAAACAAGCTGAGAATTAAAATAAACAATTAAAAAATATTTTGTAACATATTAAATCATTCTTTAAACATAGGCATAGCATGGTCAAGTTATCATATGAAATATCAAAAATTCTCAAACTAGGTAGAACAGAAGAAAATATAATAAATAATCTAATACTTTACCCTAATATTGACTTCAAACTTGTTAAAGGAAATTATCTCTCACATAAGCTAATGCACTAGGCTGATATCAGTCTTTATAAAAAGAACAGTCTTGTGGAAAGTATTTTATTAAAAAATTATAATGAAATATTGAATGCTTCAAGAATACAATATTTGATACAAAATTTATTCCTGTGAAGACTGTATTAGAATGTCAAAGAAAAAACAGTGGAGTATGTTTATATAAATTATTTCTCTTTGACTAGTAAATCCTGAAAGCAGGATTTCAGCTGAGATCCTATTAATATCCCTTAGGAGAAGCTTCAATATTTTATAGAAATTGAAAATATTAGGGGGAAAAAAAGGGTTCCATACAAATAGTTGAAGCTATTTGATAAATATTTAATAGTTCTGTGCAAATGTTGCACAGTGCCTTAAGTGTCATTAGATTTTTATGCTGCTGAGAGTCCTTCACTTATACCTCGTAGCCTGCCTTTCACTTGCAGCATTACTGCTGTGGCACTTTGTTTTCTACATCCACTGTGGCAGCATTTTTTTCTTGTTCTCATGGCCTTGGACCTTAAACCAGTACTTTTATTATTGTGGGCTCTCCTGGGAAGTGGCTGTCACTGGCAACAGACAACCCTTCCTTTCCCCACTGTTTCTAGCACAGAAAAATCTGGTTTACACTAGGGGACCTAATAATGTGTATGCACACACCTTAGTCAGCTGCTGGCATGTAAGCAGCTGCTCCTGAGAAAGGTGTTCTCCAGCCATCGAGAGCAGTGCCATAAGTAGGTGCATATATAAGTATATATAAGGAGACTGTGCAGGTAGTCAGGCATTTCTGTAGAAAATTATGTACTTTTTCCTTATATTGGAATGAGACTTTTGCTCCACATAACTTAAAACTGCAGAGTTTTTAGTCTTTATCCACAATTATTGCAAATTTTTCTTACTAACCAAAGCCTAGCTGTTTCTAAATATCTCTCACTATGTGAATTCCACCTTTACTTTAGCTGATAGGGAAACATTAGTTTGTCTATATCTGTGTGCATAATATGTGGGCTGTAACTGCTGCAAATTTTAATATAGTTTTAATAGAATACTCTCAGAAAGACTGTGCTTTAACAATAAAGTCATTTTATGCCTGCAAGTCTTGTGTCTTATGGAAATGGATAATATACCTAAGGCACATTGTTGTAATCCATTATCTACAGAACCTGAAGAAATTTTTAGTTAGAGTATCATTCAACTGTGCAAAATGGTTCCAAGCCCTGAAAGCATGTCACACTGAAAGAAATCAAGCAGAGAGTTTTGCTGGCACGAACATTTCATGTTAAATACTAGGCTGTCTGGAAAACAAGTGCAGTATATTCAGTACTACTGTGGGCACATATCTAGACTATTAAGATTGTAGAGCCAGGAGACACTGGTGTAATGTGAATGAATACAGGTCAGCTTTAATGTATAAAAATACAGATGAATTAAAAAATACATATGTAATTCAAGATTCATATATGAGGGAAGCATACTGGAAAATAAACCCCAAAAAATATAGCCAAGAGACATAGTCAAGAGATCAGGTTTAATTTCTAACTTTTTTTCCTTCATTTAAGAATAATCTCACTAGAGGGTTTCCAGTTCTGTCACTTCAATTTCTCATTAAAATAATTGGCACTGAAACCTTTGACTAGAATTTTAATACTATAATTTGCAAATGACGCCTGCAAACTGTACTTTTTTAACATTCTAAATATACTCTTATTAGGTTTAATGGTCTTTCTTATTCACCTTTATTTTTAGTTTTTCAGTTAAAAGAGCCATCCGAGAAATTATCAGTTTCCTGCATCTCAGAACCAAATACAGAAAAAACTTATTTGTATGCTTTATTTTAAACAGACACTTGACACCCTTTATCTTCTTTCACATAAAGTTTACACAAATTTTTATTATTGATGAGGTGCAGCAATTTAGAGGAAAAAGGACTGTTGATTGTCAATAGTAGACAGAAAATTTTTGTAGTGTTGATTGTTTGATTGCACTTTGTGTGTGCTCAATCTCCTGTGTCAATTGCATGCAATCTTTTTTTATATTCTCTAGGTTTCCAGCCTTAAAAATTAAGGAAATCAATGCTGCACTCTTGGCTTCTATGATAGAATATACGACTTCAGTTTGAATCAATGTAAAATTTTATTTATGAATTTAGCACTTTAATCTGAGTAGTTAGCCAATAGTGGTCTTCACATCCCTGGCCTCATTTCAGCTGCTGGCTTCAAATCTACTCACACAGTTCCTCCCAGCAGCCAGCATTTACTCCCTGCAGCACCCCTCCACACACAAATGGGACAAGGATTGTGCCATCAGTTTACAAAGCTCCAAGATACTCCATATGCCCCCACACCTGTGACTCTCAGATCCACATTCCCATCCCTTTCTAAGGCCCTTTTTCAAGGTAATCCTGCAGTTTCTTGACAGCCCAACAGTTATTGTCATTGATTTTATTGGTTTCTTCTCATTCTATCCATTGCTGTTTTTCAAGTCTGCATTTTTGCATTTTTTTAAATTGTCTTCCCCCTTCTCATAATATCCCATTTCAATAAAGACCTCATCAGGTAATCCTACCAAAATAAATATTATCACATTCCACATACACTTACAGAACCTACTCTTTCCACTAGTACTGTATGAAATTACATTTAACTTCTCCCTGCTTTTTAGCACAAATTAAAGTATGTATTCTCTATGAAACCTGTATTACCTACAGATACAAGAGAAGATTCTTAGGAATCAGTGAATCAGTGGGTGTAAATTAACCTGCAAGGCAGCTCTCCATTTTATGAAGCATCTGTTATCTGAGTAAGTATAGACTGTCTTTTTTTGTAGTACTGAATTGACATTGTATTTTTCTTGTTACTGGCGAGATGCAAGCACTCAGTCAGCAGTTCACAAAGCAAAAAGCTAACAGCAAAGCTATATTTTTGAGTTTATTGAAGTAAAATTAACTTATCCAAAAAGCAAAAAGTATTTTGGAACCAAAACATAGGTTTATAAGTTTCATTAAATAAAAGGCAATTTTAAAGATGTAAAGTTTATCTTAAAATGTAAAATAGTGCTCTTTTTACATAAATAGATCTACTGACTTAAAAAATTAAGTTGAAGTGCTTCCAACATGTACCTTTTTGTTTTATTTTTTCATAATATTGTAAATTCTCTAGTCAAGAGAGTTAAACCATACAATGAAGTGAAGGACATAAAGAAGGCCTACAAGAAAGGTGAAGGACCTTGTACAAGGGCACATAGTGATAGGGTAGATTTAGATGAGATATTACAAAAAAATTTCAATGTGAGGATGGTGAGGCACTGAAGAGGGTGTGGGTGCCTCATTACTGGAAGTGTTCAAGGCCAAGTCGGATCAGCTTTGAGCAACCCAGCCTAGTGAAAAGGGCATGGAACTGGATGATCTTAAAGGTCCTTTCAAATGCAAATCATCCTATGATTCCATGACCTTGGAGAAAAAGCAGATCATTACACTCCTCCATTGGATGTCTGCAAATGTTCAGGTCCACAAAACACTGCAGCCAACATAGAGAAGACAAACATAAAAAACCCATAAAGTACATGCAACATACAATTACTGCTGATTTTATCTTGCATTTTTTTAATATCATGTGTTTATCCTTAAATATTTAGAGAGTAGAGAACCAGAATTACTCTAAGAATAGTAACTATTATGGATTACATTCACTATGACACCTGACACAGGTAAAGGTAAAATTATTGAAATAGTGCAATTTTATTTCAAAAACTGCACAAAAATTGAACAGAGAAAAAGAACAGTAAGAAATTTTCTCTGAAGGATCAAAAGCAAACCTGATATAAACAGTAATATTCTCACTCTGTGTGAACAGGCAGATAAGAATTTATCCTGAAAGCAAATATTTTACATGCATACAATCTTTCTTCTGTAAGTTTCTAAAGAAAGATTCTCAAGTATTAAAAATGTTTCTTTTCATGATACTTCTGCATTGAAAATCTTCTGCATAGATGACTAGATTGATTGTGAAAAAGCAGTGATTTCAGCTGCTTTGAATTTGTACAAAAGTTACCCTGAATGAACAAAGTATATTCAACTGAAAAAACAGTATAATTTTAAGAGGTAATTATAATATTTAGAAGAAAACAGTTTTCAGAATTCACAGGAGTGGCATGAGGTGGGTCATTAATGATAAACTGTAGTGAAACATTAAGTACTTATCTATATCTCTATCAGTGACAATATTAATCTCTGTATGAAACACAAAATACAGTTTTTTTCTTAATCAAAGATATTATATTATAGACAGATTAGTGTACTATACAACCTGCATTTATAATCACCACTTCACAGCAGTAACCCTTACATCTGCTTTACATACATATGTTGAGACAGGGACAAAAACAGATTTAAATCTTTAAGTACACCTTACTTTTTCTTAGGGAGTTCACATTGTCCACAGGAAGATTGTGCTCTCTATCAATGTATTTCCACAAGGATATTGATAAGAGCTTGACAAGGCACTGCAACGTGCACTTGCAGCTCAGAAAGCCAAATGTATGCTGGCCTGCATCAGTGTGACCAGCAAGAAGGGGATTCTCGCCCTTTACGCTGCTCTCATCAGAGCTGACCTGGAGTACTGCGCACAGCTCTGGGGCATCCAACAAAGGAAGGACATGGACCTGCTGGAGAGAGTCCAGAGGTGCCACACAGATTGTGAGAGGGATGGAGCACTTCTATGAATACAAGATGAGAGAGTTCACATTTTTCAGCCTGGAGAAGAGAAGGCTCCAGGGAGACCTAATTGAAGCTCTTAGGACTTAGAGGGGACCTACATGAAAGAAGGAAAGGGACTTTCTACAAATGCACCTTGTATGTAGTAATAGGACAAAGGGGAATGGCTTCAAACTGAGAGTAGATTTAAACTGAATATTAGGAAAAAAAGTTTTCCTGTGAGGGTGCCAAAACACTGGACTGGATTGCTCAGAGAAACTGTGAATACTCCACACCTGGAAGTGTTTAAGGCCAGGCTGGATGGGGCTTTGAACAACCTGGTCTAATGGTAGTTGACCCTGCCCATGGGTGGGTGGTTGGACTTGGAATTAGATAATCTTTATAGTACCTTCTATCCCAAAGTATTCTACTATTCTATGATTCTATGATCTTATGATCCTAAAACAAACTTTTGTTTTTCAGAGTATTCACATGGGAAAGAGTCATGATAGCTCAAATACGTGGCACTTACTTGGTGTGGCCAGGCTATTTTTCAATTTTTTTTGTGGCTGTGTTTATTCAAGTTGCTAACATCAATTTTTCTATTGAGTCCTTTGATATTAGAGTCTTGATATTTTAAATAATATGCTCCATTTAGTTTTTTTGTACAACATCAAGAACTTTTCTACACAGTGTCAGGGAAAAACAAAGCACATACATACTTCAGTCCCTTTCCAGATATCAATGTCCTGCTGAGCACAGTACTTTTAGGTGGCACTAATTTATGTATCAGTCATGGAATGGAGACTATAGGAGGAAAGCCAGAGACACATTAGGTTTTATAAAAAGAAAAAAAAATACCTTAAGATAAGACTCACATTATTTTTTGAAGAAGAAAGTAGCCAAGACTTTCAATTACAGTTCCCAGTTCAATATAAATAAAGTAATTTAAAAGTACTTGTTTTGGTGTTAAAGTACACTATATTTAGTTTCTGATGTCTTGGAAAACTCATCAGGTCACTGAAGATTTGTCCACAAATATTTTAAAATTACTAATTATTATTTTATGATTAATTATGATTTTGTATTAATAATGCTTATTTTATGTTCATGATCAAAAAACCTTTTGAAAAATTAAGGAACAAGAGTTTTGTGTTCTTTTTCCAAGATTCATGCTGTTTGAGGATTTGTATCTTACTCAATATTAATGATACTTTTTAGTTGTCTTCTCTTTTAGTTTCTAGTTTACCACCATAGTAATGTAAAAAAGTAGGTGCAAGTCTTGCAAAGGGATTTTCAAAATAGAACAAAAGACTGGATCAACAGGCCCATTGATCTTATGTGTCATAAAAAAAATAAATAGCACATCAAATATTAGCACAATAGATATTAATCAAATATACTCAGTTCGTGTGGATAGGACTATAAAGAGACATGTTTTGGAACTGGTTTCAAAATAAGATGATTTTTTTCTTAGTACTGAAAATAAAAGATTTATTACACAGAGACTGGCTGAGAGGTAAAGATTACTGTGCCTTGCTTTCAAATCTATGAGTGGGCAGCAGTAGGTATTGTAAGTAATGAAGAGTGTAAGGATTTTTTCTCACGTAGTTACCTTTTCCCGATTTCATTGGTTTAGAGAGAAATCAAGCATAAATTTATTTCTGGATATTCACAATCAATAACTTTTAATCATCACAGGGCCACTTTTTTCTACCAAGTACCAGTGTTATTTTAGCTGTCTTAATAGCTCCTATAAAAATGGATGTATTGAAAATGGTAAATTTATTAGAAATGGCACAAAAGATTATTTTATCATTCTCTAATAACCCTTTTTTGAAAATAGAAAACAATTTTACTCTATGGTATTCCACCTCAATTTGAAAAATGTCATACTGGAAGAAATTGCAAATACCTCTTTCATTTCTCTGTGTAAGGATAAATGCCTACTATGTAGTCTCTCTGAACATCTGAAGATTTTTTTAATGTTTCCTCTTGTGGCACAATTAAGTAGAACTATTTTGATTAAATAGCTCCCAAGATAATAACAATTATAATGCAGCAGACTTGGGAATACTTTAATCTGAAATGCACATTGATGTACAGCGTGCATAAAATATCGGTATTTCATTCTGTTTGTTTCTATGAGATCTCTATATGAGATGAGTATAACATAGATTGTCCCTGACATTACTGAATTATAAATAATAAACTGAAAGATAAATTGTTTATTCGTTATGGAATGGATGTATGAATATTTCAGTAATCTGTGCTCTAGTAGGCTCTAGAAAAGACAATATATTTGAAATGGTAATATATTTTACTCTGCATGGGTATCTTTAGATTAGATTATCAGTAAAAGTAGACACAAACCAAATTCCTACTATGAAAATGTTAAAGTGTTATAATATTCTTGCTTCATTCATACTATAAAATTAGAAAAACTACTTTAGAACAACTGAGGTATTGAATGCTGATAGTGAGGAGACTGCTATGATTAATCAGTAACAATACAAGGAAAAGCCATATGCATTCTTCAATATTTCTTGCACTTTTTAAAATTTTGTCCTTAGAGGGAAAAGAAAAAAAACAATTAGGTCCAAAGATCAGTACTATCCTGACAAAGGCAAGAATGAAAAAGACGAAGTGATACTTAATGCTTCCTTTTATGAGTTTATTTATTTATTTATTCTTAATCTGCTTTACTGCCTTTGAAAATTTCAGCATCTTTGCCATACTTTTCTCATACTACTTTCATGGCTGCTTAAGCTAAATTGGTGGCACATTTCTTACATATATAGATTACTCTTTTAAAGTAGGTATCACAAAATTATATTTCTATTTGCCTGTTCAGTTGGTTTTAATACAAAAATAAAGAAGCAGCAAGCCAAACATCAATAAGTAGGGTCTGTGAAGTTAAAATGAGAAAAAAAATGTTTTTAAAGAGATTTCTAAGAACCAGAAAGCAATATGTAAAATTCTTAGGCGCTAGCAAAACATCTTTAATAAATCTTTTATGATTTTTAGCTAGCTGTCCATAAACCCTTGACTGAACTTTCAAGCAAGACTAAAGCAACAGAAGAAAGAGACTTTTAAGCACACTCAGCAAAAAAAATGACTTAGAGAGTAAGACAGCAAGACAGCAGTGAAGAAAAGGCAAAATATGGGGGTTTTATTTAGAAATAGAAAATAAATGTTTACATTTGCCAATTAGTGTTTATGGTAGGTTTTGTGACTGCATTGCCCAAATACGGGTGGAATTATCTCTGTAAACTATTCTCAAATGAAGAAGTATTGCTTTCCTTTAGTGTTGTGCCAATAATATTTTCTGGTGCAAACTCTGTCCATAAACGTTCATCTAGAAAAAATTAAATTTTCAATTTTTTCAAGGCTTCATATTTCAGGGTTTGTTTAGTGCTGGAATATTTAAGAAGGAAAATTTAAACATCTTGAGAACATCAAAATTAATGTTTCTATGATTTGAGAAGATACATGCCTATATAATTTTTATAAGTAAAATTAAAGAAAAACAGTAAATGGAAGACACGTTCTATGAAAAACATTATCATAGAATCATTTAGGTTGAAAAATCAATATCACCGTTCTCACTAAACCATTTTAAGTGCCACATTAACTTGTTTATTTAAACTTCTGGGGATGGTGGCTCCATCACTTCTCTGGGAGCCTCTTCCAGTTCTTATCACTCTTTCAGTGAAAACGTTTTTCCTAGTATTCAACCTGAACCTCCCCTGAGGCAACTTAAGGTTGTTGACCCTTGTCCTATTGCTAGTTGTCTGGGAGAAGAGGTTGACCCCCATCTCGCTACAGCCTTCTTTCAGGTAGTTGTAGAGTGTCTGCTGAGCTTTTTTCTCTTAAGGGTAAGCAAACCCAGTTCCCCCAGCAGTTCCTCATAGGATTTATGTTCCAGACCCTCCACTAGCTCCGCTGCCCTTCTTCAGATTAGACCTCAGTCTTTCTTGTACTAAAAAGCCCCAAACTGAGCACAGTGCTTGAGGTGTAGCCCTGTCAATGCTGATTACAGGGGGATGACAGCTCCCCTGGTCCTGCTGACCACATCACTTCTGGTACCGGCTGACATTGACATTCTTGGCCACTTGGGCACAGGCTGGCTCATGGTGGCTGTCAACCAGCAATCCCAGATTCTTTTCCAACAAGCAGCCTTCCACCACTCTTCCACAAGCCTGCAGTGATGTATTTGATTCTTGTGACCCACATGCATAACCTAGCACTTCACCTTTTGGATGTATGTATCCATGGCCCTTCTTATATTTGATTGATATTGTAAGTGCTCAAAAATAAAATAGTCTCATAAAATTATCTTTAACTGTCTTCATATTTATGAAAAATTCAAAGTTAAGACTATGGTCACCAGGATGTCTGTCATGACTCTATCTCCAGTCCAACATTTATTACAGAAAATTGTGAACGTAGTAGGTGTTGTAGTAGTTAATTATTACTCTGCTTTCCGGCTCATATCTGCTTAATCCAGCCAGATCTGGACTTCATCTGGAAAGTACTTCTGAACAGGCTCCACCTTGTGACAGATGATATGCACCAATTCAGAGCCTTCTGAAATGTAAATATGAGACCAGAGATGTCACGGATACTGTCAAATAGAGAAAAATCATGGTTATTTAATAGATGGTGAAAATATCCTTATATTTTTGAGACAGTTCCCTTTCTTTTGGATTGGGATGAGTAATGAAAGGTGGCAAGTTGTACGAAAGAGAATATGGTGAAATGACTACAGTGAAAGGTATATTTCAAAGGAGAATATGTCAATTACTAGACACTTTAGTTTTATCTGGTGAAGCAAAACATGACAAAAACGAACATGGAGATTTACTTCAGGAAAAACCCAAATGAAGTAGCTATGATGATATAAAAATTAAGATATTGTTCTGACTCCAGAAAAAACTAGGAGAAATGCAATGACTGGTAAAATACAGATCAGGCAGATTTAGTGGTTCTCACAGGTCTTAAACTTTGATGAATTGAAATAATGGTTTGGTCAATGTTTTAACTATCTGCCCATATTTCTCTCATATTAGTTGAACTATTCTATTCAAATGGTGGAATACTCCTTGGTTGAGAGACGGAGGCCTTTTTCCCCCATAGGAGCATCATTAAATCTTTTCAGTGCACATGGAGAATTACTCCTTGCTAAGCAAATGCTATTTTGAAAAGCCTAAGAAGATAAAGTAAGTTTTCTTTTACTGTAATGTCCTTCAAGGCAATATTTTTGAATACAGATGAATGTTCTTATTTACAAAACATTCTTCAAAATACACAGTTGCAGAAAAGGGATAGAATTCTTCACACCTGCAAGATTCACTAGCTTATGCAATTAAGCATTCACAGTTTGTACAGTTCATATGTTATTCAAATTTTATATATTTTAGCAGAAAGAGGGAGTCAATGAAGATTTTTCCTCTGTTACAAAGAAAATGTTTCTTAAAGGGAGGGAAAAAAAAAGAAAAATGATGGATTAAGCATCCGGATTTCTCTCTCATGTCAGGCCATGCCAATGCAGATTTACTTCACTGTCACTAGTCCTTCATTGCTTTCCCTCTAACCCTTCATCATTTTCTTTCTGACCTCTGTATTATTAGTCTTTTTTTACCTGACCAAACAAGAATACTGAAAAAAATCCCATGCAGAGCAGGTCAAAATCAATGAACTGAGCCATAAGAGGTAGTGTTTCAGTCTATTAAGAAATATTTGCTGTTATAAAACAGAGGTATATCAAAGGTCAATACTCCTTTGGATGAAAATCACATGTAACTAAAATAGTCATGATCTTACAGTAGCTGCTTTTAATTTTTAATTTTTTTTTTTCTGTTTGCATATTCTGACTACCATACCTCTGGGAGTATTTTAAGGAGAAAGTAGTTTACTTTGCTCCCTTTCCTTTAGCTGTCTGACAGCTCCTTCAACACATCCCTCACCACAACAGCTGTTCACCAGCATTTTTAATTCCATTTCTGGCTTTGGTGATTTTGGAAAGAGAAGATGTAAAACTTTTTAACCTGACTGACAATTTTTTATCCTTTCTCTTAATGTTAATACATACATGGCAGTTCCATCCTCTTCTTCTGTTGCTAGACATACCAGTATCTAACTATGCTGGCCACAAAGTTCGCAACTGAATGACCATTGTTCCTTTTTTTTCCACTTCTTGAGTAATTTTCCTGTCTTTCCTGTGACTCTAATTTTTTAAAAAATATATATTTTTAAGCCAGGGCAAATCTCAAGAGCATAGATGTATCTTGTATGAATGAATGAATGCATGAATACATATATCAATCTACATATATATCTGTAGACACACGGATATATATATATGTGTGTCTTGATATGATGCCTGTATCCCCAAATTGTCTGTTCTGTTGGTGTTGAATATTAAATTCTGTAACTTTAAGACTGGTTCCAGGAGTAAAGCGGGGGGAAAGAAGAAGTGCAGGGTTCGTTATCAGAGGCTGCACCGGCTCCCCCGCATTCCTGCTGGCACTGTGTTGTCTGCGGTGGACAGCGAGGGAGAGCTCTCCTTTGCTCTGGGTTGGTTCTTCTGGTTAGCTGAGGCAGAGAAACTCCCTGGATTGTTTTTTTTTTCCTCATTTTCCTTTTTTTCCTGGAACTGTTTTGAACCTGCTCTGGACTGAAAACCCAGAAGAGCACCAGGAGCTCACACCTGTGTCCCACCAGGCCTGGCCTGGGCCGTGGCATTTCCCAGCACCGGAGGGACTGAGAACAGCCGGAGTGAGCCGGGCAGCCCACGGGAAGAACTCTGCTGATCCTGTCATCTCTTCAGAGTGGCAAGAAGTTTTTGCTGTTTGGTATTGTTCAATTCTATGCTGGGAGGTGTGTTGTCTGTTGAATAAACAGTTTTGTTTCTTTTTCCACTTCTCTCTGAGGAAATTTTTTTTTTCCCGAGCCGACGGGGGGAGGGATTGCTTGGATTGTTTTTTTGTTTTGTTTTTTTCCTTCCCTGGAGGGACCCCATTCAGAGGTTTCCTCCCAAATTTGCTCTAAACCAGGACAATATGCACTCACTTATACACACATATAAAAACATATTTTCTTCACTATTAAATCCAAGGAACTAATATTATCATGCTCAATATGATTATTCATTCTCTTCTCCTTAGCAGGCTCTCCATGGGGCCTCATGGCCATGTTTGGCTATTATAAATCAATATTATATTCCTCAGTACTATTGATATCTCATTGCAGATAATTATTCTCCAAACAATTTCCCTATCTAAATTACAGTGTTTTTTTAACCAGTGCAATACAATTTAAAAAAAACAAAAAACAAAAATACAAAACACAAGCAAACATGTTTAATTGAAGTCTACACTGTGATAAGTAATATATTTATATGCTGTCAATTTAACAAGGTGGGCAGTTATGAGTTGAAATTACCTATTAGTTCAATAATGTGATTTTTCTTTTGTCCAAATGCTAGGTTGGAAGGGGGTTTTTTGAGCACCACTAGAAAAAACAACAATAAAACCTAGGGAACCCAAATTATGCTAACCTTTTCTAAAGCTGCTCCTTTTTAATGGAAGGAAGAATCAACATGACCTTTTAGGCTGTCTTCTGAGAATACAAATTAGATAGCTTAGATTGTTTTTTTACTGTAGTCTAATCTCTACTGAAGCAGAATATTTCCTGCAGAAAAGGATGATTTACTTCATTTTGCATTTATTTTTTTCTAGAAAAATAAAATCTTTACTAACTTATTTTCTAATGAGAGATATTTGTGTGAAGTATAAATAAGAAGTTTTAATGGTATGCCATCAGAAAAAAAGGGTTAAAAGCATATGGTCTACTACAAGTCTAATTTACCTGCTACTCTCTCTCTAAAAGAGTAAACATTAAATGTAGCATCATCAGATGTTATAAATTAACAGTGAGGAACTAAAAGTGAATAATGTAATTTTCAGGCATATGACTGTAAGAACATTTTTACAAATGTATGTCAGAGAGAATAAGATTCACAGAACTGTGCTTATGTCCTTGCAACCCAAGAATTAAACATTTAGGACTATACTAAACTTCTTCTTTGTACTAAGGAAACAGTGATGCTTGATTATCAAAGAGCACACTTCATTGACACAGCAGGACTACAAAAGATGCACCCAAGATTCATGTTGTCCCTTCTAGCTGCTCTATGAGTAACGTAATACCATCTCTCATGGGTAATACTTGATCTGAATAGTCCAAGATATTTTCTCAGTGTTAAGGCTCTCTTTAATAGTAACAAGAAAAAAAAACCAAACCAAAACAAACAAACAAACAAACAAAAAACCTGCTCATGAATAGAGAGATTGAGATTTTATAACTGGCAGAATTTCATGCTCTTCTTAAAGTACCATATGTTCCATAATGTATAAGTAATGCCTACGAGTGATAGCCTTTAAAGTGGTAACTACAAATTCCAGACATCTAGATCCCCAGGTTCTGTATTCAGAGGTTTAAAATCCTATCATTCCTTTGTACTTATACATCTTTAACAATTTTTTAACTTAAATATTTTTAATATTCTATCATGTATGGAGGATAAGGAGTAAAACCCTGAGCTAGACACGTCCTCATTATCTACAGACATACTTTGTGATTTTCAGTGATTTTCTTGAGGAAAAGGTTTATCTCAGTTATTTTTAGACTACTAAATTCAACCAATAGATACAGTGGACAAAAGATCCAGGAGGCAATATTTTCTGTAGTAATAAATGACCTAGAATGGGAAAGATGATTCTTGTATGAAAGTTCAGACTGAACTTTCACATGGCTTAAGCATAGGTAGGTGTGTCTCATTTTTTAGTTTAGCTTCTTTGGAGGTTTTTGTTTTGTTTTGGTTTTTTGTTTTGTTTTGAAGCAACACTAGTATTTATCAAGAGAAACAGCATTTATCCAGCATGGATTCACAAGATCAGAGGGATATTTTGAAGAGACTAATGAAATATTTTAGCTCTTCATCTGTAAAATGATGTTATTTTTCCCAAATAAAACAATAAAATGATTAATGAAAATTTATAGTAATTACTAGGCAATGAGAATTTCAGTAAGAAAATATGTAAAATCACCATGTAATACGTGCTTAAAACTATTCTAAGATTGAGTTCATTTTTTAACACCTTTTAATAACTGTCCTACTACCTCTTACTTCATATTTGTAGTAAGAAGTTAACATTAGGTATGGTTTACATAAAAAATATTTTATTTTATCATAAAAGTGTACAATTTCACTAGTTCTTATTCCTGTATCTTTCTTCAGGATGCAACCTAATTTTTTTACTTGTTACATTCACTGCTGTGATGTCATATCTGAACTTTTTTGTTTGTTTGTTGACTTTTATTATAAAAAAAATTCTCTGATACTAGTGTAAATAAGTGTTTCACATTTTTCTGAGAAAAATACATGAAAATCATAATGATCACCCAGTTTTGTGCTTGAATCACCTTGTGAAATATTTCTCATGGTTGCAAGAGTTATGTTATAGGAACAACCAAACTGACATTATTGTTTATATCCAAGGTGAAGTAGAAAGTTGGAAATTTGAACTGATGGTTTGTTTTAAAAAAAGAAAATTAACAGTACATTTATAAAATCCAAACTGAAAGACAGTGGTGAATTCTTCTCTTCAGCTTGCTTAACTGGACTGTACGTCCCATCTAGAAAGTGTTCAAAACTTGCTGCAGTATTTGAATACATTCCAGCAAACATACATTAAGAAAGTTACTGAATGATTTGTCAGATACCTCTCTTTAGCTTTGCCATACATCATGTATCTTTACAGTATGACTAAATGGCATTGCATAACATTATTTTCTTGAAGAGAATTTTATATTGCATTTAGATTTTTGGTTGATATTTTTCTTTTGTTTTTTTTCCTTTTGTGGGTCTATTTACTTGTTTGGTTTTATTTTTTTTTTTTAATAGAAGCCCTTCATACAGCTTAAAGTTAAAAAATCAGGATTCAGCAAAATACAAAGCATTAATCTTACTTCCTGAATTCTGATAAAAGGTTCAAAACCTGAAAATAATGTCCCAACCAACAGCACAAAAAAAAAAAGGTAAAACCACCATCATCCATATATGGTTACATTTAAGTGAAAGAACTTTAAATGAGGACTCACATAGTTCCATTTAGCCTTTTTTGTGTTTTTCATAACTCATCCTCCTTTAAGAAACACATGTGAAAAAGAGGACAGTAAGCAAATAACCATGAGGCACATTGTGTGATTCTACTGTAAAATTATATTAGATATTAGAAAATATTAAGGATTTTAATTGCATTCAGTTCAAAGACCATATACAAAATTTTATTCCCCTTAATATTGTGAGGATATTCTGTCCTTTGAAAATAACATAGTATGTAAAATTTTTAAGATACAACAATGTTTATCATTGTGCATCTGGAATTTCATAGTTTCATAAAATTGGTTTTTTTTTGTTATTCCTTCAGTTTTGCTGGAAAGTTCATAATTTTTTTAATATACATCTGTTTAGCAAATCCAGTAACTGACTGTAAAGGCAAGTACATCACTTTTGCAGACATACCTATGAACTGGTGATATTAAAACTATGTACTAAATTTGCCATTAATAGACTGTAAAGGAATGTGGAATGTGGAATGAGAGAGCATCTGCGTCATTTAGGTTGTCAGATCAAGATCTCTTTCTATTTCAACAGGAGTCAAAGTGATGGATGAAACACACAGAGACACCAATCTGACAGACAAGTGACAAGGGGACTGAAGACTAAAGCTCTTGAAATGGTAACTGATGGCCCATTAAGAAACTCCAGGCCTAACTTTGGAGACTGTCAGTCTGGAGTCTGTAGCTGTCAAGAATAGGGAGGCAAGAGAACATAAGTACAGGGATATTCGAGGCAGGCTATGGCACTCTGCAAGACTTAAGTAGGGAATGTTTAGGAAAGCGCAAAAGGAGAGAAAAAGAAAGGAGAAAAGACTTAGAAAAGGAGGGGGCGTAATAAAAGGAGGGATAAGAGGAGCCAGTTTGTGCACGCAAGTCATCAGTAAATTTGTCTGACAAAGCCCTGTGCCTAATCATCACTGTCTATCCTGCCTTCTTACAAGATATTTTCTACACTATCTTTGTAATCTCACCATTTGTCCTGTGTGTGAGTGCTCAGACTGTAGCTGGAGAGACTGTTGGTGAACTCAGAGCTAGCAACTGGAGTGACAGACAGGTCTGACATGTCTGTGTGTCCATGGTGCGAGCAACTGGACTGGGAAGTGGCTCACAGAGCCTATCTGCCTGGGTGTCAGCAGGTGTGAGGAGAGGAAATGCATGTTTCTCAAAGCTGGGAGGTGTGAGCTGGGAGTGCCTTTAATTTACTAGCAAACTTCAAGCTGTCCCATATGGCATAGGAGGACCCAGGTCCAGGCAGAGATATCAGGCAGGGAAGGGGCTCATGGAAAGTTACACAGATGCGGGGTACCTTTGAAATGAGTGTGTATGTGTTTGCTAGTGAACATCAGCCAGTGAGTAGGACACCTATGGAGTGAGTAGGAGGGCTCAAGATCCAGGCAGAGAAATTGTTGTGCTACTTCAGGAATAAGTGAGCATGTGAACATGCTTGTGAACCTAGAGGATGAATGGGGGGTGTGTATTTTCAGTAGTGAACCCCAGTACTCATCAACTGGAGTGGAGAAAAGGTACTTGGCTATTTGTACTTATGTTTTAGGGACTTCTTTATCCATAGTTGTGTTTTCTGTGAGTCCTGGTGGTGCCATATTTGGGGATTGTTAAAGACAGTGCCTGTCCAGAGTCATCATTGCAGCCAGTCGTGTCAGTGTTCCCAGCTTGTGCAAGAGTGGGTCTCTGGAACACGTGCTCAGACTCACTGCCTCCAAATGGGAAAGCAGCAGCTGCATGCATCAGCTTGGGAAAACAACTCCCAGACCTCCAGGGCACCAGGCTGAGCTCCAGCAGCCAGGAGAGAGAAACACCTGGGCCCCAGAGCCTGCCAGAGTCAGGGGCCTGGTAATATCCTTTAACAAAAATATTGTTTCGGCCTCACATCTATTACGAAAACCTAAAATACTTCTATATGGCAAAGACACTATGGTTTTATTTCACAATCAGTATTCTAAGGAAATATCTACCTGTTCTATTATTTGTTGAAATTAAAAGCTATTCATAAAAATCATTACTGTAAAACTTTTTTAATTAAGCAATTTGCATTTCCTTATGACATGGTAGTCACACTTGATAGAAGACAGAAGCTGAATAAGCATAATCTTTTCTAATAATTTCAATATAATCTGCTAAGTAATACTGATGATTGAATTATACTCTCTGACATGTTTTGTGAAGGCATATTGTAAAAGTGAGTGTTGCACTGGAATAAATTATTGAAAGATGTATGTCATTAGGCATTCAGCATGCATGAAGGAAGTGTTTCTGGTTATCATGTTAATCCAGGTCAAGGAAGGACAATGAAGGTCAAGGCAGTAGAGCCTTGAAAGCTTTTTAAGATATGAAGTATTGTGGAGTGGGTCAATAGGATTTGCAAAGTGAGCAAGATAGTAGAGTATTTTCTGAACAAGAGAAAATCATAAGGTCTTTGTGGAAAGAAGGCTAAATTGTTCTTCATAGACATAAATCATTGTAATATTCTTGACAATTCTTATAATTACCATATTGCACTTGCTGCTTTCTCTATGAAGCTGCAAGAAAGGATATTCTGTGGTGATTCTGGAATGAAGCACCAATGTCATTCCACAGAGAACAGAAAGTAGAAAATGACTGCTCGGAAGGGTTATGAAAAATGCACCACAGGGCACACATATTTCCATAATCAAAATAGATGAGTATTATCTCCTCCTCTAAGAGACTTTTTTCCCCTTTTTTCTATTTTTGCATATTTCAAGCGAAGATTGTGGATGTGATGAACGTGATTCCAAAAATCTTCAAGAAAGAATACTTACACTACCTACCAAGTACTCTAGTATCATGTCATTTTCAAGCAATGTAAATAAAGCTTTGAAACATAGTTTTTTTTATCAACCTAGTCCAAGATTCTAGCACAGCTAATATGAATTTATTTTCATTTCCATACAGATCAAAGTTCTGTGTCCTCCATATATAAAAATAACACTATAAAAAGACACTAAATTTAAAGACATGAAGAACAAGCCATATCACATATTAGGTAGATATAGTTACAACTGAATAAAATAAAGATAATTTTTAAAGAAAAATAATAACTTTCTGAGAGTGTAAGATAGCTCTTCTCTTTTAAGTACCATGGTTTTGATATGTTATTTATTTAACCACAGATTTGATAAATAACAAATCAAATAGGAACAAAATATATAGCATATAAGGCTCAAAGACAATGTAACTTGACTGTTCTTTCGTAACAAGAAAATCAGCAAACAACATTCAAAACACTGATATTTGGTTACACTGATTTTTCTTTATAACTTTTCATAGCAAAACTATCTGACTTTTAATGGTAATATTTGGCATAAATCTAAAGGAATAAAGAAAAGTAATTTGCATTTTGAATTGCATTATTCGATTGCTGAAATGAGACATTGGTACAAATGGGACAATTATTCAGAAATAAGAATTTTCTCATCAATTTATTTTCTCAATTTATCTTACACTGAATCATTATGAATATTTTTAATAAGGTAAAAATTATTGCTGTTCACAGAGATATTGGAAATGTACCCGGTTGAGATCCATATTTTGACTCATTTTAAACAACTTTTAAAGTTATTCTATAAGGAATCCATACATAGACTTCACGTAATGACTATTATTAAGTACAAACACAGCCATTATAAAATTGAAATATAAGAGAAATATTATGTTCACTAGAGAAATAAAACTAAAGTTATTGAAATCATAANGCCAGCAGTTTCTTATCTCTATGAAATTGTTCTCCATGGGGGCCTTTCTAGGGATTCAGGGAGATTGTTTTGGGAGCACTTTCTGCTCCATCCACAATAATGTATTTCCTTTTTTCTTCATTTAGAATTTTTGCAGCTGTCTTAAAGAGGCAATGCTTTTTTTTTTTTTTTTTGAAAGTTGGCGTCACATAATTACTGCAGTTCCTTTTTTTGATAATAAATATGATTGTATTTTAATTTGTGGTTTCTCTGCTCACTCAGCATTTTCCTGTTTGGTAACTTAGTGAATGAATACATTCTAACTATTGATATTTAATACACTTGGGTGTGTTTAAGGGGGTTTGGAGGTTTTGGTAGGATGGTTTTTCCTTCTGTAAGAACTGATCTTACAAGAGCTTAAGTTCCTCTACATGAAATTTGAAGAGCTTCTTATAAAGCTCCCCCAGGTACAGGGATAAGTGGCAGAGGTTTAGAGCTCTTTATTCCACACCACACACATCACCATGGTTAGGACATTTTTCAGAGGGGAATACTGAGCTCCAGAAGAGGGACTTTTGATCTTACCCTCTCTCAGAGGGGACTGGTTTTGTGTCCTTTAAAAACTGCAGGTGGAAACGCTGGGCTCACTATGGAGAGGGAGTCTCCCACAAGTCTCCAGCTTTACCTGGCTTGGTCATTGCCAGCGAAAGCCCCTGCCAGGTGGCATGGATGGAGCACATTAGTGACACAGCTCCTTCTCAACAAAATAGCTTCCAGGTTTTGCTGTGCCCATTTCCCATTGCTTTCTGGCTGGGTCAGGCCTTTAACCACAGAAACTCTTTTGTCACATGTTTGTTTTTTTTCTGGAGCCTTGTGATCCCATGTGGAACTCCCTGCTATCTTGCCTTTGTTCCCAGGGGGTCTCTGTGGCACAGAAGGCAGGAATGGCCACCACCCTGTCTTTGTCCTAGGTGACATCTTTTGGTGGTGAATACCCTTTTTGTAGGTAAATCATTCACTCTTGTACAATCTTTTATTAACAGTGTTGTGATTTTTGGGATTTCTTCAGTCATAAATTGCAAATTTATTATCACAAATTTATAATTTCTCCTAGTATTTTTCCTCCCCTATTGAAAGGGTATTGTTTGAGTGGGCCTAATTTTCTTTCTGAGCACAAAGGCAAAGAGTACAAAAGGAAAAATGAATCATATATTGTAATTTTTTGGTGGGGATTTTTTGGTTTTGTTTATTATTTGTTTGGGGTTTTATTTGATTTTACAGAAACATTTCCCTGCATACCCATAAACCACAGCTATATTCTTCTGTTGAATAACAAGTACCAGTTATACCACTAAAGATTATCTCACAGATGCAATGCTTTATGGGTAGATTAGACTGAATATGTTAATGTTGTTGTTATAGTGAATATGAGAAGAGTTAGAACAACCTAATAGCAGTGCTTAATCTTTGCTGAATCTTCAGATCTAAGTCATTAGTAAGATAGTTTAGAAATTCGTTCCAAAAAAATCTATATTTTTCAATATTTTTCGCAGTGGAGGAGAAATAAACTCGATATTTTATACTCTAAATTGGAAGAAAATGCTATTTTTTTCTTTTTTGTTTTCATACCTGAAGTTTCTATAAAGAAATTATATTCGACATATTTTCATAGTTCCTTTTGAAAACACAGGAAAATGCTTGCTAATTTTGTCTTAATCTCGTATTTCCCTCATATGAGATTAATGTAAAAATGCATTACTTTGATGTAATAGTCTATTACAACAAAATGAAAAGTTGAAACCACATATTTTGAAATAATTTAAATGAAGCAAGGATACGAAACAAATAATTTCAGTCTTTTCACTATTTAAAAAATAAATATCTTATTGTGAAGTGTCACTTTCTCAAGAAAATGAGAACTACTGATCAAATTAATTTTACAATAATCTCTTTTTTTTTTTTTTCAGTTTTGCATTGTTCACAGGACATTGCAGTAGAATTTTTTTGCTTTCCAAAACAACAACAAAGGACAATTATCTGTCTATTTTGGTACAGCAATCACAACAGGGCAAAGTATTCAAGGTACAGCCCTGAACATATATGTAATAGAGACAAGAAATATCACAGCTGGGCTTTGAATTAACAGAAGTACAGCATGATTTGGCCTTCATTTTTTTTACCCTTCAAGAGTGCTTACAACTCATTCAGTCTATTTAAACAGTTCAGTTTTTTTCCTTTCACTATTCAAAGTCCTGCATTACAAAAGGATTTCTCAGAAGCAAGGTCTCAAAAATATTTTCTCAGCATATTTCAGTCCCTCTGGTATCTTCCTCTTTCTGTATGACAGAACCATCAAAAATTGAAAGGCTCTGGTGGATATTCTCTATGTTATATTCTTCCATGACATAATTTTTCTAAAAATTCTCAAAAAGAATCAGACAGTATGAAGGAGCAAACACTAACTTTTTAATGTATCTTTAAATACTCCTTTCATATAGTTTTTGTATGTCTCCTTAAATTAGTCTTTATATGTGAGTAAATACTTTTTTAAAAAATTATTAACATTTCTGAGGGTGAGGACTTTTCGGTATTCAGAGGTGGTCAGTGGAGTCTAAAAGTTTAATGAAAGGACCACCATATTGCTAAAAAGTATCAAAATCTAAATATGAGATACCTTTATCATGAAATGCGAAATCATTAGTTTAGCATCTAATAGAATTATGGAAAATTAACTTGGAGCACTGATTTGTTAAATGCTTAACAAGTAAATGCTAAATCACTATTTGTTTACTTTTTAATAACTAAGTGATTAATGGAAGCAAATTGCCTGTGCAAATGGAAACATTTGATCATGATTTCAATAAAATAACAATGAATTTTTAAAAAGTGAATTAAATTTTATATCAAAATTGAGGAGCATTTTGACTCATGTTAATGGGATTTGAGACATAGATGTGTTTCTCAGCTCCACTCCCTTTGAAATTCTGAGTAGTTGGATTTTGAAAACTAGAAATAATTCAAAATATTTCATGTAAGGGGAAGGTTGATGCCTTTTTTTTATCCTAAACAAATAAAACAAATTCCCCCAAATGAAAATATTGTGAAAATTGTTTTTTTATTCTTCTGAATTGACTTTTACTCACTTGCCAAATATACTAAATATGGTTTTCTTTAAACCATTTAAAACTCAGTGATGAAATACCATCCACACTGCAGAATTTGTTTGTTCAGACTGTGTGGCTTCTAATTTAAGAAGTATCAGTATCTTTATCACAAGCCCTTTACTAACTGACTCTAGGGGTCTAATTTATTCTTACTGTTATACATAATCATTTACTCTGCCAAGAAATGCACTTTCTTTTGTAATTAAACTAATGGGTAGGCTTTGCTGACCTCAAGTATGCACATATCAAGAAAAATTTCAAGTGACACAAAAAATTACCTAATCATTCAAATCAAAATTTAGGTTGACATTCTTACTCCATGCAGATCAGTTCAGTTTTTATTACATTTTATTTCAACTTCACTCCCTTTATGTAATTCGATCTGCTTTATTAAGTAGAATATAGTTTATTCAGAGAAAGAATGATATGTTGAAACAACTCCAGGGATGGGACGCTCACTTTTCTGGGCAAACTGTTTCAGTGTCTCACCACCCTCACAGTAAAGAATTTATTCATGATATCTCATCTAAGCCCACCCCTGTTCAGTTAAAGGCATTACCCCTTGCCTTATCTCTACATACCTTTGCAAAAATTTCCTCTCCAGGTTTCCCATAGGACCCCATCAGCTACTGGAAGAACTCTATGAAACCTTTTGGGATCCTTCTCTTCTCCAGGGTGAACAACTCCAACTCTGTTTGCTTTTCCTCATAGCAGAGGTGCTCCATCCACATTTAAGTGTCTAATTCCTGTTTTACATCCAGATGCTGCCTTAATTTCCCTGAGAAATAGAACATTTTAGGTACATGGAAACATCTTTCTTTGCGAATTTTACTGACAAATGTGACTAGACTGCAGAAAAAGAAGTTTTACCAGCTGTCAGGAAAGTATATTCTAATGTTTAAATTTCTGCTCTATCACAGTATACATTTTTCCCTATTAGGAGTTATATAGTCCATAAAAATTAACTTCTCTGAGGTTTCAAGGATTAATTTCTAACCTAATTCCTTTTAAGATTATCCCTTAAAATACCCTATTGTCTTCTCTGAAATCAATACTTTTTGTTTTCTTTTGTCTAATTCTGTAGTAATGTAAAAGAAGAAAACAAGCGTACTCTTTCATTAAAGACAACTCATACAAATTAAGCAGGCTCACAATGGCTGATATTACTACACTTACTCTTTTCTTGTTTCTAGCTCTTAAATTTAACACAGTTTCAGTTTAGATAATTCTTAAAGCAGTCTTAGCCAGACTAAATAGAATAGAATGTTTGAGTCAGTCCGTTACTCGCTATATGAAAACACCTCTTGAAGTCTGAATTTTGAAAGATCCATAGAGAAAGGTTTCTGATTTCCCAATTTTAAATACAATAACTGAAGCCATTTTAGAAAAATGATAGGTTGTATTTTTATGATTAATTTGTTTAAAGATAAGAGACTGAAACAAATATCAGTTTTTGCAATTACATTAGAAAAATGTATTTTTAAAGTATTTTTTTTTACTTAAAAAGAAATCCCTTTATTATATTGATCAGTCTATCAAGCCATCACTCCTCTCAGAATGGGTGGTCTTTGGTCCCTAAAAAAATGAAAAAATGTTCCACCTTGCCATCAGATGCCACTCTAAAAGCATTTGGGTTTCACACAGGTCCTGTATCATGTCTAAGAGAACAGTGAGGCTGGATAAAGTCTCAAGGCACCTCAGCTGAAACTGGAAGCTTGTCTTTAAACAACAGAATTCTTTTAGTCAGTATTTTATGTAACTTATTCATTTATTATACATGGAGTTCTCAGAATTCTAGTTCTTGTTTCTGAAGTATTTAGAAATATAAGCAATCCTTATCCATATAATTCCCTTAAAAATACACCTTTTTTCTTTTTAAACTAAAAATATTATTGTTTCAGGTAGTTCTTTAGTTGAGAAAGGATATTCTAGTTCTAATTCATCTAGTCCTAAATCACTCTATGAATTCTCTGGTCTAACAGTAGTCTGGATAAGAGGGAATATTAACATTTCTTCAGTCTTCCTCTTACACTAAAAGACTGATCAACTGGTTGAACTGCTTGGCCATTTCAGACCAGACTAAAAGTTACCCAAATACCTCTTAAACACTGGCAAGCCTGAGGCATTGACAATCTTTTTTTAGGAAACTCATTGCAATGTTTTATCACCCTCTCCTGTCTGTCCTAATAAGCATTACTTGAGAATTCCTGAAAACAAGAACACTTTTTTTAACCACAGTGTTGTTATTCAGCCTTCTGCCCCATAGCCTTTAAATCTTTTTTGACTGCGTTCAAGAGGCAGATCTTACAGTGTTACTTGCAGTTACTTGGAGCCACCTGGTCTACTGGAAAGTGGCTTTGAAGGAGATGATCTTTAAAATCCCTTCCAACAAGATCCTTCTGTGTATAAAGTTTAAACTGCAGGGTAGTTATTAGTTTCAATCAGGGAGAAAGATTAATTAAATACACTATACATAACAAATAGTTCAATCCTTTGCACATGTTTAGAGATTTTCATCAGGAGAGAAAACATTTAATTTGAGAGTAATGATTAGGATCCACATATTCTATTAAAGCTTCCTTATTTTTGTATCTGCTGTCCTTTGAACTGATAACTGTTGCTAGTCACACTGAATAAGCTAATTATTGCACAGTTATGTTTCTGTTTAAACACATCTGCTCTGACTGGAATTGCAGAAGAAATACACTTATGGCACTCTATTGATTGGTGGGCCATTAAGGTTCCAATTCAAGAAACACCTGCTAGTTACTCAGCCTCAGGTGCCTTGCTTGATTAGGTATTAATTCTTAAAATGATGCCAGATTCTCATTAACCTCCACATGAATAAAGATAAGGACTAAATATACCAGTTCTGTAAAGCGAATTTTAAATGTGCTATAACTGGACTCTTTCTTAAGATAATTATTGGATCAGAGGACCATTGAGAGCAGCTCCTGGCTCTGTTCAGGACAACCCCAAGAGCCACACTGTGTTGCTATGACCTGCCTCTTAGGCAGAGTAACTGAGGTTGGTGTTAATAGATCCCTTGGGGTGAATTAAAGTGAAACAACACTGAATGACCATTGTATATATTAGGCAGGTTCATTTTAAAACAATTTGGTTGCAGCAAAAAGAAGGTATGTATCTGGCTTTGTTCTTTTCTATAAAAATATCATAGAGAAAAAATATAAGGAAAAGATAGAAAGAGAAGAAAAGTACAAGAGAAGATAGTATAATGGAAATATATCACCTCCTATGGATCCACTGATCTTTTCTATTTTGATGTCTGTGTGCAGAGTAGTAGTTGCAATCTTAATGCATTGGGGATGTGGCCCATGCAACAAAGAGTTTGTCAAGTTACCTACATTTGGTCTTATGTGGGAACACCTTGATATCTCCACTTGGGGGAGAGTTTACACTGTCAGATGCAGTTGTGTCTTATCTGAAGGAAGAGATTAGCATGATAAAAAGCATTACCCCATCTCTGCAAGATCTGCCTCTTATCAGCCTTTTCCCTTATCTGAAATGAAAACACTTTGTTTAAGACAGCAGTCCCTGGTTGTCAGGGAAATGATAGATGCAGGGCTCAACCAGCCTGTCCAAGCAAAGTTACATGTGCCTCATAGTGTTGGGTCAATACTTCTTGAACTCTGGCAGGCTTGATGATCACTTCCTTGGGGAACCTGTTCAAGTGCCCAATCACCCTCTGGATGAAGAGTCTTTTCCTAATATTCAACTTAAATCTCCCCTAAAACAGCTTCATGTCCTTCCCTCAAAATTGGTGACTCTAAAATTGGTCACTAGAGAGAAAAGATCAGTGTTTGTATCCCCACTTCCCCTCATAAGGGAACTGTAGACTGAAATAATGTCTTTCCTCAGTCTCCTATTCTTTAGGTTGTACAAACCAAGCTGCTTCTCAAAAGGCTTCCCCTCTTTGTATCAAATTCTTTTGAAAAGAATTAAATGTTATTTAATTTTATTAAATAAAATAAATTTATTTTATTTAAATAAAAATTTAAATATTTTAAAGGCTTGCTTTTAGTATTAAACATGAAGAAAATGCAGTTGGTCTCATTAAATTAAGAGGATCTTGTTAATAATTGGTCAGCTGTTCTAAAAGTGTGGGTTTTTTCCATTAAAAAGAGTGAAAATGTGATAAAAGTAAGGCATTGTCTCATTTATGTTGTCATTTGAAACAGAAATATAGTTTCATGAACCATTTGAAAAAAATGTTTGTATAGTATAGTTTTCAGTTAATACAGAATAATGTGGTTCTGCATCTTGATTACCATTGGAACAATTTTGCTAGTGCAAATTGATTGGAGAAGTTAATATACCTTTTCCTTTCTCTAGGTTCAGTAACAAGGACTGCTAAGCTCAAATTTACAACTTTGACTGAGAGTTTGTTAACAAAAATATACTCACAGTGTTTCATCAGTAGGTCTGCTTCTTGGCCTTTTCTCTGGCCAGTGCTTGCAGAGTTCCACAGGATGCTGATGTCTGTCTGATTTAGGAAATCAAGGTAAAGATGAATGGCAATTAAGTGCAATATAGAAAGATTGCCACCAAATTGAGACTGTACAGACCCTCAAGTCCAAAGACTAAAAACTGATTTATAGAATTCCTAGACATAGTGGAATTAAGTGGATTAAGATCTTGGTTTCATCATTGGTGGTCTAATAAGAATTAGACTTATCTTAGATTATTTTAGAGGTCTTTTCCTATCTAAATTATTATATGATGATATCAATAAAACCAGAGCTTTTTGTTTCACAAAAAGAAGAAAAGGCACAATGAATGTCAACACATAAAAGGGGGAATGAAGTAGAATAACACCATGTGGTGGATTCATGTTGACCTATTCTGCTGGGCTTGGACTAGATATTCCTAAAAGTCCCTTCCAACCAAACCATTCTATCTACTGTAGTTGGTCCTGCTTGAGTAGGTGGAAGTAAACCAAATAATCTCTAGATGTCCCTTCCAACCACAATCAATCTGTAATTTTATGAAGAATAATTTATTACCAAATAAAACCAGAGCAAGAGTGTTGAAAAACAATGAAACAAGTCCCCACCTCCCCTCCATTTTTATCAACATTCTACTCCTTCATTCCTAATTTTATTCCTCCCTGTCTCTGTCAAGAATGGCACAGGGAGGATGGTAGGTGGAGGGGTGAGGGGTAAGGATAACTGCTGCAGGATGGATCCTTCCCATATGTTTTAGGTCTTCAGGAAAAAGATCTCCTCCAGCATGGGATCTATGTGGAACATGATCCCTGTCAGGTAATATCCAACTGCTCCACCATGGACTGCAGGGACCCTGTTCTGCCACATGGATCTCTAACTTCTCCTGTTTCTTCCCTGAGCATGATGTCCATTGCAGAACTACTTCTCTCTGGCATGGGGCAGCCCTGGACCCTTGTCACTGAAGTCACCTCTGCAGTCCTCCAAGGGCAGTGCCTTGCCATGGGAGACCCAATGCAGTGCTGTATTCAGTAGTGTTAGTGTTATTATTACAAAAAGAAAACTGTGTTCCAGAACTCTTAGATATCTCTCTGGAATTTTACAGAACAATTAATAATGCAATTATTAATTTATTATTATTATTATTATTGGTAATATATTTCTCTCTGTTGGTTAGGATTTAAAATAGTGATATGTAATTACTAGAATGTGTAAGAAATGGAAAGTAGAGCTGTCTTAAAACTGAAGATAAGGAACTTAGAAATTTTCTCTCAAGTCTAACACAAAGGAATGCAAAAATGTTCTTTTTCAAAAAGATATCTTTAAATACTCTGAAATGTCTAATTGTTTATATTTCCTAATAATTCTAAAACATGTCTTTGCACAACTTTCATTTCAGTTACTGCTGAGTTCCAAAATCCTTTAGTGTCAGTAAACAGATAGGATATCCCAAGAAACCAAAAGCACCTCGATTACAGAAAATCCTTATGGATAATAGTCTCTGCCTTTTTTTTGAAGATTATGAATATCTAAATATCTTAACTATAAAATTACATGGATCAAAATGATTGTGGTTTTATGGTTTCTTTGCACTAAGGTTTTGTTGAGTGGTATTTTGAACAAAGAAAATAATGTATATTATATTTCTATTTTTTTAAATGAGTATAATAACCCTTAATTTCAAGTGTTAAGGTTTCAAACAAAAATATCCAAAGTGTAAATTAAGGTTGTCTGTGAAAAGAACTCATAGCTAATTTCTTTAAAGCTGTTTCATACTAAGCAAATGTATAAAAACAAAGAAAAATTGCAAATATTTTAGTCACTACTTCAATTTTTCATTTTGTTCATGTCAACTACTTGAAACTCAAAAGCATTTGAAGAACAAAAGGGTTCTTTTAAAATGGCACTTTGATACATCCATCAGAAAACCTCGAGAGAAGAAAAACATGAAGACAGAGGTAGGAAATGAGTGACTAAAGTGTACTCAGTTTTTTTGCTTATGCTTGTGCTTGGTTGCACTTTTGCTATTGTTCAGTCCAAATCCTGTCCATTGTTTGCACTGTCCCTTCCTCTTGGCTACATGATAGTGTTCCCTTGCTGTAGAGATTTTTACAGTTAGAAATCCACATCCCATTCTTGCCTAAAATCACAATAATAAACCCAAAAATCTTTTTATTCCTTACTTAAGTCTTTTTTGTCTCAATGCTCGGAGTACTTCTCTGCTACACATTTCAGCACATACCAAATCCCTGTGCAATTTTATCTGAGATGGATTCAATTCACCTCTGAAGACAATATTTATTAGTTCTCCAGACAAATTAAAAGACCCTGACGGTTAAATGAAGTCCCATTTTATGTCTTAACGAATCTCCATAAGGGACATTCATGTCTGTAACTTCATTATCTGCGTACATTTCTCTAATACAAACAATGACTATCAATTAAAATGAGATTGAAGTGGGGCTTGGGGCAAGTATAATTTTCTTTTAATATGCATTTGAAACATCATTGCAAAAGGAAATGGTTGTGTTTTAATGGCTTCTCCTTTGAAGTTAAGGAGATACAAATCTGAGACTCAGTTAGGCTGCTTTGCAGCAGTTCTTCCATAGTACAATGTGGGAAGGAAATGAACTGCACCTTTGAGAGAATTTCACTGCATAGTCACAATCCCTAAGGATATTAAAACCTCTGCTGCAGTTCCAATAAGTAAATTTTTCTGTCTCTAAGTAAAGGGGATATGACCTGAAGTCCCATATGCCATGGATATTCTGCTTACAGCTGCTTATAATGCCAGCTGATCTGCATAACAGATGTGTGAAATATCTACAAAATAATTGTCATTTAATTCGCTTAGCATTTAAAAATCATTGAAGGGAGCTGAAAAGAGGATATGAAAATAAAAAAGTTGTTTTAAAAAGCAAAACAAATAAAACACTTGGGCATAGATGAGAGATCTTACCTTGACAAAGTCACAAAATTATATAATGTAATAGTCTGAGGTTTTTAAGTGTCTTTTTGGTCATTTTGTGATGCCCTTGAATTTATCTAGGAATATGAATAGAAACATTGGGTAATAATTACCTATTTTGAGTCCACATGGATTTCTTCCAAATTGTTCCCCTAATCTATTCCACATTGAAACTCTAGGGGAATGCAATCAAAGGCAGTAAATGAACTTACTTTGGAGCTCTCTAAGGCATTCTCAATTTGCCATCAAACTATTACTGTAACAAATTATACTTGTGAACTCTGCAAAAAGGCCTTTTGTGTTGGATTCCTTTATATATGTTTCATTGGAAAGGCTAATCTACTGCAAAACAGAAGATAGGCAATAAAATGTCTTCCTGAAAAAAAAAGGTTTAAATTTGAAGTATTTAATGTTGGACTACTTATTGCTACTTATTCACATAATTGTAATCAGTCGCTTCTAATTCCTTTCATAGAAAATCCAAAATTAAAATTTTCAGAGCTAGAAGAAAGGCCAAATGCTATCTGTGATCCAAATCCCCAGGATGAAAAGATTGAAAGTGTTAGGATCAACAATGAGCTAAGGTAAAATAAGTCAAGAATCAGAGAAAGTTGCTCTTCATAATTATATTCCCTCAGCATGTTTTATTAAAAAAAAAAATTTTCAAAGTCCAAAATAGCAGTAACATAGCAAGGAAAATTCCTATCAAGAAAGCAAATTATGTTTTGTTGGTTTTTTTTGTTTGTCTGTTTTGGTTTGTTTTGGTGTGCTTTTGTGGCTCTAACTTAAAAATAAACAAAATCAATTATGTTTCTCAATGTTATCTAGGAAGACTTTCAGTTTAATGATATTTCTGCTCCAAAATGGTCTTGAAGTACCAGTGAAAAGAGTTGAGTTGGGGAAAATTTAATCAATTTAAGGTATAAGTCTTTTATTTAGCAGAGGCAGAAGAAATATTTTCATGAGTACAGCATTAGGATCTTAATTATCCCTTAAAAGATGCAAAAGTAGTAAATATAATTACTCATTGTTTTAATTGAAAATATACAAATATAACTTAAATTGAATGTGTTACGCCTGAGTGTCATTAACCCAAAGCCCGACTTTAGGCTGAAATTGCTTTTATATATGCTAAGTACTATACGATATATATCCTTCATATGGTGGGCCTGTTTTCATATTGCACTTGACTCTATTTTCTATGTGCCAAAAGGACAAAAACAAATGAAAACTTCCACTGACCTTAATAAGCAACTCCTATAATCCTATCAAGACACGAATCACAAGATCACTAAGTTAGAAGAGACTCAATATTATCGAGTCCAAACCATGCCCTAACAACTCAACTAAACCATGGCACCAGGTGTCACATCCAATCTTCTTTTAAACACATCCAGGGATGGTGACTTCACCATCTCTGTGGGCAGACCATTCCAGTACTTTATCACTCTTTCCATAAAAAGCTTTTCCCTAATATCTGACCTATATTTCCCTTGGTGCAGCTTAAGACTGTGTCCTCTCCTTAAATTATATTAAATATAAGTTTGATTATATTTAATAATTACTCTGCACATATTTATCAAGTTTTTCTTTTTTATACAAGAAAGACTTTTTCCCAACACATTATGAATTTTTCTTTTGCTTCTGTTGCTTATCTGTCTTACACTGCTGCATTATTTGTACTTTACAATTTCATTTACAGTTTGCAAAAAAGTGTAAATTATTACAAACAGGGAGGAGGACCACTAGTTTCTCTGCTACTCAATGAAATTTCCTATTGATCTGCTTTAGTAAGTTCTAAAGTCCTTAGAACTCTTGAAACAAAAGTAAAAGTAATTTTTATCTTCAGTAGGAACTCTTGGTTAGAAAGAGCCTAAGGCATGACGGAGTATTGTTCTAGGATTAAACATCTATTTGTCTATCTACAATTCTGAATGTTTTTCTTGTTGATTCTCTGACATAGTTTGAAGAAAATGTGATTAACTATGAATTACTGATTCTGACTAGCTCCAGATATGAATGAATGAATGAATGAATGAATGAATGAATGAAGCAAGCTATGGGGAAGAAAGGTAGGGTAGGATAGAAATAAATATGCGTAAACAAATATCCTACTTCTGGTAGGAACCACATTAATCTGGTACAGGGTGCAAGAAGGTTTTAGAAAATAACTGTATATTTCAAACTTTTGTTCACTGACACAGCAGTTAAAGCCTATGAATAAAACTAGAAGGTAGCAGTATAGAATGTAGTGCCCATACAGGCCTGTAGGTGGAGGTCAGTTAAAACTTCATGTTATCCCTTCGGTTAGTTTTTTGGGAGAAAAGAAAAGGGGAAATTGTGTCTAAAACACATGGCTGTTGTGAAGTTACTCGACACTGAGGTCTTTAGGGCTCCTGACGGATTTTGTTACAAATATGCAACTATTTTCTTCATTTCTACTGTCAGGTATAAGAATGTTACTTGTAGATAAACTGCTTAATCTCAAGATAAAACAAAGGCCGTAGATGGTGTCATTCACACATACTGAGCAGGAAACAAGAACAGGCTTCTCTATTACAGCTCTCTAAATTCGTCTGGGTGGCAGTGAAGTTCACAGAGCAAAGTATGTTTGTACACATCTCCATGTGAAAGAGACAAAGGCAGTCAAATGTACATGGTAGCTCATGATTCTCTGTAATCAAGACCTATAATTATACCCTGCCTAAATTCTGCTTGAAACATATATCTCTTTAGTTCAGTGTTTTCCAGCTGTTCCCTACTGCACAAAGCAAATGGTCGAAACCAACTCAGAGTAAGGGAAGCCCTGGCCAGTACTGGGACCTTATAAAGCCTACAGCACTTACTAGTATTGGCAAAGTTGAATTTACTGAGCTACAATTTAATGGAGCTGCTACACTTTGGCTTGTTGTATGACTTTCTGTGTGACAGAGTTAAATGGCATTTTATGCAGGATGTGCAGATAAATTGGCTTTTGTGGTGGGATGGGTTTTTGTTGGGTTAGGGGTTTTTTTATATAATGTTAGATTTAAATTAATACTTTTACTATAATGTTAATTTTTAAAGAGCTTATCGTAATTTAGATCAAATATAATTATGAGGGGTTTGATTAAACATAGACAGAAGCTATTGATTATATCCAGCATTTCTGAAAAGAAAAATACATGATAAATAATGCCAGCCATAAATGTCTGCAGGATGGGGACTGGCACTGTACTTCTATGTTTGGAAGTGACTGCAGGCCTATTATTATTATTTATAGAAAAAATGCAGTAACTTCACTGAAGTATTTTATTTATCACAAATATATGTGCAAAGATCCACATTTGTTGCTTAGCGCTTGTATTTCTAGGAAGAGTGAGTAGAATTAAATGAAATTATATAGGGAACAGCAACAAGGAAGTAAAAGTAAACATGTTAAACCTGAATTCTCATTGCCAGTTTCATACAGTGGCTTGGAAAGAGATTAAGACTTAAGAAAGAACATGTTTTTATTTGGAATTTTACTGCTGAAGTAGTGTAATGACAGTAATAATCCAGAATAAAGCTCTCCTTTTCATTCAAGAAAGAAAGTTGAAAGGCACAATAACTGGAAAAGATAAGCATTTGCTGATTGGCTTATTTTTTTTTTTTTAAGAGCAGCAAGAAGTTCAGTAAAAAGATAGATTTCATTGAGAAAACAAGGCATGATTTCTGTGTTTTTTTTCTTTCAGTTATTTTTCCATTAGCTTAATTATTCAAAGGTTCTGCTGCCTGCTTTTGTAAATGACAAGTAACATGTACTTCTCAGATTGTGGACCTCACCTGTCATCACTTGACACATGACTAACATTTAGAAAAATACTTCTTTCTAAGTATTCTAGGTTTTACTGTTCAAATGAACAATTACTGACAAATATTTTTTTCATTTTCTTAGTATAATTACAAGCCAGGGTCTTTTCAGCATGAGATAATGTCCATTTTGTGTGTGTGTGTTTCAGGTGTATAATCTTCCCACAAACCAACAAATAAAAAAAAACAAACACTCTTTAGTAAACTAAATTTACTGATTAAAAATAAATTTATAAAACTTCCTAATTACTACAATTTAATGAACTCAGCCTATTTCATTTATGCAGAAGCTTATAATATAACTTAATAATTGTGTAGAAATTCCTAGAGAAGGAAAAATAGTTCTAATAAAAAAAGCTCATCTAATAGACAAATACATAAGATCTGGTGACTAGAAAATGAGATCTGGTACACAATAATTGAGAAAAACAACAAAAAAACTTTATTAAAGCCTGTGATATAACCTAGTAAGTTTTAGACCCAAAAAATGTGAAAGCTAATATAACAACATAACAAATATAAAAGTGAAGGCTATGATGAAAATCAGAACAGGGCAAACTTACTGAGGCTCTCTATATATTTTTCCAGAATAATTTATTTACCATTAAGTGGTTCCTTGAAGATAACATCTCTATAGTTGGTAGATTATCATAGATTTTTATTGACAAAGTGTGTGAGTTGGCTTGTTTTTTTCTTTCTTCCTTTTTTCTTTCCCACTCATCCTTTTCCCCACTTTTACCCAGTTCAGAGGTATTTATTTTAGAATATCTATTCTGACCTCAGTCTTATAATTTATTAAAAAATTTATTCCATATTGATGGTAAAGATCTTATCTGAAGTTTTGAAATAATCTTCAGTTTAATTACATTATTTAATTATTGTGAAGGCTAAGCAGTGTTATAATTATTATAACTGATATTAACTTATCTGAATTGGTTTTAACTTATTTCAAATCCTGCAGCACCTTCATCCAGAAATAGTTTTTTTCACTTAGAATAATATATATGGTGATATATTTTTTTTTAAATTAAGGAGAAAAAAAAAAAAAAGTAAAAACCTTCAGCCAAGAGTTCCCAAAGTCACACTAAAATGCAAGTCATGATTTGGTTTCTTTCAAAACTGCTCCTCTCATAAACAGGCATGAACATAATTTTGTGTTACACTCAACTCCTCAGCGTGAAACAGCTCCCTCATTTGCAGTGGGATAGCCTTGGCTAAGGGACAGGTTCTTGCTCTTCTCTCTCCTCAGCAGGGCAAGGGGAGGAGATGGGATGAGAAAGCTCATGAGTTAGGTGGAGACAGGTAGATCACTTAATAATTATTGTCACAGGCTGAACAAATTAGACTTGTGTAAAATTAATTTATTTTCCACTTAAAATAGATTCTGATAGACCTAAATAGTGTCTTTTCTTCTCCACCTTTTCCCATGCCTTATTTAACTCCTTTACTTTCAACTCCTCCAAGGCCAGATTGATTCTTTCATTTCCTCTGGGGGATGGAAGGCTGCAAACTACATTTCATGGATTTTGTCTGTTACTTCTTCCTCCTCGTGCTTGTCCCCTCCTCCAGCATGGGTCTTCCATGAGCTGAAGTCTTTCACAAAGATTCTGTTCCAGAATGGACTTTTTACAGGTTACAGTGAATACCTGCTCCATCTCCTGGTGTACCTCCTGTTTCTGCTTTTCTGACCTTTGCATTCCCTCTGCTGTTTCTCACTCTCTCTTTTTCCCTGCTCCTCTTGACTTTAAAAAAAAAAAAAAATTCTTAATTATATTTTCACAGAGTCATCACTAACCTGGATGACTGGCTCTGCTGTGTCCTATTGCGGAGTCAGATACAATCTTTTGTGTCTGCCATAGGGCCTACCCCCACTGCCAAAACCTTGTCATAATAGAGTTTAAATAGAGTGTTTGCAAAAGATTTGACTGGAGGGCATGACTGTATAAACTACTACACTGTATAAACCACTACACTGTATAAACCTGCTACATATTATATGGGAGTGGAAGTGTTTATTTTTGTTCCAAGCCCCAAAGTTTCAATTGAGTTCCTGGAAGTACATTGTCTCTTGAACTGAAAACAAGTCACTATACACTTTGCTAATTTGAATAATCACTTTTCTAAACAATTCTTTAATTTTATTAAACCTTCCTCTATTAAACAGAGTTTCTGTAATAGAATTTTCCATGGGAAATGTACTTATGCTGTGTAATTCAGGCATTAGCTGATATTGTTTCTGAAAAGTAAAGGTTGATTTCTTCAAAATCTTTCAGTTTGGAGTGGGTCTTCTCTCTATAGGGATCTCTAAAGGAGAGAATAATGGGAACATTCTCTAAAGATAAATGTAAAATAAAAAAGAAAAATGTTAAATAAAAGACAGCATGACCTTCACAATTGAAAAATTTGTTACCAGGTGCTTTAAGTTTTAATAACCTTCCATTCTGCATGCAGAAAAACAGATAAAGGTCCTGAACAGTGTTACTCACCTTTTTCTGCTTGCATTTTTTGCTGATTGACTCTGTCCACAAACCAATTAAAATCTATGGTTATTTAGTTATCTTCAGCTCTTAACTGCAGGGTGCTGAACTCCCTCAGCCTGATTAAAGCATGATAAAACACTTTTTTGAATAGAGGTGTAGTCAATGCCATTTCTACTTGTTCTAAGTGGTAAAGCACAGGAAAAAGCAAAATTTGTTGTTTGTGCTACCATAAAGATATAATCTAAACTTTCTGACATCTCATATGCCCAGGCCAGCAAACCTAATGTTTGAATTAATTCAAAGGAAAGCTCTCTTGTAAGACTATGAAATGTAGACGTTTTCTCCACAACATAATAACTGTTTTGCTAATTTCTTCATGCAACATCAAAGAATCACGACAACATAGGAGAAAGTGAGGACAGCTCCCTCCTTTCTAATGGTAAATTTCTGTTGATCCTTCCAAATAAGGTGCTTATGGGGAGGAATTCAAATAAGAAGAGGTAAACTGATTCTGTGTTTAGGGAGGGAAGCTTTAAACATTAATGACACGATCTTATAAGAGGAGATAAGGAATTGACAGGTTTCTATTTTCATTTGGGATGGAGAGGAGTGTGAAGTCCCAGGTATTCAGGAAAAAATTGTCAGCGACCTGCTACACCACTTAGACCTGCACAAGGTTATTGGACTGGGTGGAATCTACCCAAGGGTACTGAGAAAGCTGGCAGAAGAGCTCACTGAGCCACTTTCAATCATTTATCAGCAATCCTGGGTAACTTAGGTTCCAGTTGCCTGGAAGTTATCAAATGTGTTACCCATCTAAAAGAAGGGCCAGAAGGAAGACCCAGGGGACTGCAGGGCTGTCAGAAGTGCACTTTACAGAAAGGAACTCAAATACTGATGCTTTGTCTTGTTCAGCTGCATATGTAATAGTTTCTTACATAACCATAGTTTTTAATCTTCCCGGGATTTTCAACAAAATAGCAGATAATAGAATTTATAATCGCAAAATTTTTATTTAGAAAATTAGGACATGACTGTTCTTTGAGGAACCCTCACCCTTATATTACATATCCCCATTATGTCATAATCATCAGATAGCTCATAATTCTGTTTTCTGCTACTGTTATCTAACTTAGTAAGGTGTATCCTCCAAACTTGCTACAGAACCTCAACGATGGAAAAGATCACAATGGCTGTGCAGCTCTTCAGAAGGACCTTGACAGATTTAGAGATGGGCAGAGAACTGTCTGCAATTCAGCAAAGGCAAATGCAGGGTCCTGCACCTGGAGAAGAGTCACTTCCATGTACCAGTACAGGTTGGGGGCCAAACTGCTGGGAGCAACTCTACAGAAAAGGATCTAGGAATTCTGGTAGACAGCAAGCTGCCCATGAGCCAGCAGTGCCCTTGCAGCCAAGATGATCAGTGGTATCCTGGGATACATTAGAAAGAACATTGCCAACAGGCTGAGGGATCCTGGCCCTCTACTCAGCCCTAGTGAAGCTCATCTGGAGTGCTGTGTCCAGTTCTGGGCTCCTCAGTACAGAGAGACATGGAGCTCCTGGATTGAGTTCCACTTGAACATGAGGAAGAAATTTATCATATGAGTGACTGAACACTGGCATGAGTGGCCCAGAGAGATCGTGGAGTCTCCTTCTCTGGAGATATTTAATAACTGTTTGGATGCAATTCTCTGTTCTAGGATGATCCTGCTTCAGCAGGGAGGCTGGACCAGATGACCCACTGTGGTCAGTTCCAAGCCTAATCATTCTGTGATTGATTCTCTGATTCTGTGATTCTGTGGCTGCTGGCTGGCTGCAACCCACAGGAATTATACATTCCACCCTTCTGGTGTCAAACTCTCTTACATTTATAAACAAATGCAAATTATTTTTTAAATCTTTCTATATATACATATTTATAATCTTTCAATTATACACATAGCAGTGGTACTTTTTTCCTTTTTAATTTTTCCCCCAGAATAGAGGAGGAAAGAAAAAATGTCTCTAGGTTTCTAACCTAAAGAATTATATTAATATGTTTCAAGGTTACTTCTGTACTACTTGAGAATCCAACTTTCCTATAAAAAATGTAAGATGAAAATGTAAACAATATCAAGCATGTCCTTTGCTTTACTAGCACAGTAAACAGCATTAATTTTTTTAAAACTTATTAAACATAAGGGACAGACTCTCGGTTGGTACAAATCAGCATAACTTCATTAAAGTCAATGCAATCATGAAACTTTAAAACTTCTGTAGTGCTAATCCACATTTCTCTCTCTTGCCCTCTTTTTAAAATTTCACCCACCCACAATTAGATTTTAAAGTAGAAGCATAAATGCCATTATTTTGGGTATTCAACATGGACAGATAAAGAGAAAGCACTTACATTATAAATATATGCACTAATTTTAAAATATGCTTCACGCTCTAGAAGATTGTTTTCTACAAGTATTTAATGATGCAGAGAAGACCAATGAACTTTTTTAGAAATGCCTAGGTATTTGGCTCCTCCAAAAATTGAACCAGATGTTTAGTTATAAATATAATATAACATCAAAATATTCTGAGTTCCATTTTTAAAATTGAGGGCTAACAGAATCAAGGTTTTCACCGGGTCAGGGAAGAGTTATCAGATGAAACGTTTTTTGTTTGTTTGTTTTTTTTTTCAGCAAGACAAAATGCAAAAAATGGAAAGGAATGTAAGAAAAAATGCAGCTGCAAGGAAAAATGCAGCTCTATACAAATCTTCAAAACCAAATTATCAAGTTTTTTTTATTTTAAAGAAAAGTTGTTTCATAGGTCTTGTACAATGTATTTCTTGGTATCTAATTGTAGTTTTTTAAAAGTTATTCCCCAGTATGATCTCCTCTCCTGTAGAGAGATGTAAACCTATAATTTTAATATGCAGCAAATGTCTCAGTACATGGGATGAAATAGTGTTCCATAAGTTGCACTGACTATAAAGGAAACTGCATGAAGATTTTAGGGTGAACCCATGATTATATAGCTAAACTTATGTCTAATGAATTTAATCTTGCTGCTTTTTCCCGCCTGGATGATTTAACTTCTAAGAGCAATTTTAATTTCCTCCATTTGTCTGTCAATATCTTCAATAATTAACTATTCCCAGGGAATTTGAAAACAAGGAAAGCTATCAACAACATAAAATTAAATAATACAAAAATATTCTAGTTTTTGGTCTGTAGCTTTTCACATTTTGGAAAGTAGTCTCTTTTCAGATAGTTCTCTTTAGGGTAACCTTCTGCAGAAGGACACAAGCCAGCAAAGCACCTTATGATCAACATTTCTTGATCAAGAAGGTACCACTTTTTCCATTAGTTGGAATCAACCTTCCTTCGCAAAAAAACTTCTGGAACCGTTCATCTCTTGCCAAAGAGGAGAATAGAGACTGCAAAATTTTTGGGCTTTGCTACAACATATTTCAAACATCTCCTTTGAAAATAGATCATAAAACTAATTGACATTTCTGCTAAAACTCTTGAATACAACAGTTTCAGCATCTGTAAAAGCTGTAGAAGTAGTAAATTTTTTTGTTTCTCTGTTGTGGGTAATGACAACCCATAAGAGTTTTTATTGGGCAGGATCAGCCCAATTGGCCAGATCTTCTGGTGTAAACTAACTTGGTAGGCATTGTGATGTCTAACCCAATGCTTAACTGTACCCATTACTTTTGTTGTAGCCTTTAACAGTCCATTGTATTGGTCAATTTTTCCAGAGGTTGATTCATTTACAAGGATGTGATACACCCACTTAATGCCATGATCTTTGGCCCATGTTTTTCTGAAATTCAGAAATTAGTTCTGTTGTCTGGCTCATTTCTTTCTGGGGTGCCATGTCTCCATGCAACTTTCTTTTCAAGGTAGTAACATAGGGTAGAGAATATGTTTCCAACTACCCAGTGGTTCCTTCCCCTATTGTGAGCACATGGTGCTTTCCTTGGTGGAGCGTTTTGGGGTGTGATAGTCAATCTGCCAGGCCTTCTCATATTTATATTTCAGCCAATTCCCTCAGGTACTGGATGCTTTTCTCTATTGGGGTCCATTTGCCTGGCTAGCATATAGAATCTTCCTTGAAGAATATCTTTCCTTCACAAATAGGATTTGCCTCCAGAGGCTAAGAACTCTTGTGTCCCTTTTCCAATCATCTTTTCAATGCCCCCAGCGCCATGGCTTCCCTACCCTCTAATTCCAGGCTACTGGTCTCATCAGCCTGACTGTGGGAAACTGAATTGGAACTTCAAAAACATTTCTTTTTTCCTTCTAGACCAGCTTAATAAATAAAAGCATTATCACTACATTGTTTGAATTACTTTTGCTGTGATTTATGTTAACAGTATTTTGGCATCAAAAAACTATGTGGAGACAAATTTTTAATTTTTCAAGCAGTGAGGGAAAATATTTTTGAAACACTTCATTAATCTATAAATTTTTTCACAGAGCTGTTTTCCGTTTATGCATAAAACTCTCATCATATATGTCACAGAATCATGAGAAAGTATAGATCATAAGAGAGCTCTGCAAATCCTGTGGTTCCTAACCTCTTGTAAAAGCAGAACCAAGCTGATCTTGATGCCTTGAGAGGCTACCTAGAACAGGGGCTAGACAGTGTTAAAGGAATAAAGTAGGTATTTATTTAAAAAGCCTTCAAAGAATACACTTTGGGTAGTACAAAAACCTAGCCAAGGCTACACCCAAGATGGACAACAGATGACACATTTTCACACTTTTATTAGTTTTTACATATTGGGGTTAATTGTCCAATTACAGCTTCAGGTTATGAAGTCCCATCCTCCCAGTTTGCTCTTCTCAATTTGCTGTAGTTTATACTTTTTGGGCCTGAAGCTGCAATGGTGTCCTTGGTTCTCAGGCTGGAAAAGGATTGTTTTGTCTAACTAAACTGTGAAGAGAACTTGCTAACATTTTATATGAAGTTCAGAGTTATATACTAATGCAGTACAGAACCTGGAAAATATGAAAGCTAAAACTTAAGGCATCAATCTAAGTTTCTGTCAAGCTGAATCTTGAACTTCTCCAGTGACAGAAATTCTGCATTGTCTATGTGCAACCTTATCTAATGTTTGAATCTTCTCATGATGAGGAGTTTCTGTCTTTTATTTAGGCAGAATTTCCCCTGAAGCAACTTGTGCCTGTCACCTCTTGTCCTGTCACCTTGCAGCCTAGTGAGAAGACAACCTCTGTAAGTTCTTTGTAACTCCATTTAGCTACTCAGAGACTGTGATCAGGAGTTCCTCTCTGAGCCTTCTCTACTCTAGGCTGAATAAACCTGACTTCTTCAATCTTTCTTCATGTGCCAAATCATTCAACCATCTAATCATATTGGCGGCCTTTTGTTGGACCCTTTCCAGTTGTTCAATGTCTCTCTTAAACTGGTGAATCAAAACAGTCAATCAAGCATAACAATCATCTCAATGAGAATTTGTGTTGAGAACTGCCAACTTACTGTGTCTTCAACAACTAAGACAGATGGCCTTAGGTAATTATTGCGTATTTTGAAACTTTGGCTTTACCCAAAATATCATAAAACTTGAACTCTGTTCACTTAAGTTGCTTTAGTTTGTTTGACTTTTGTTTATTTGTTTTTGTGTGTTGTTTGTTTAATTTTAAATAAAAATGGAAACAAATCTAAGTTTTATTAATATAATTTTTTTCCTTATTTTTTTTGGTTTGTGAAAAGTTGGGCATGAATGAGCAGTGTATGCTGCTAAAAGAATTAATAGGATTACAGCCAGGAAGCCGGGTGGATTGACTATTCCCCTCTGCTAAACATTTCTGAGATCACAGAAATTGAGTTCTTCATCGAGCTCTGGACCTCAGAAGACAAGAAAAAGGCAATCACAGAAACACAGAATTACAAAAGGGTAAGACTGGAAGGGACAGCTGGAGGATCACTTAGTCAAATCTCCTTGATCAAGCAGGATTCCCTAGAGCATGTAACTGAGTATTATGTCCAGGATTGAATATCTTCAGAGAAGGAGCTCTGAGAAGGGACACTGCACATCCTTATGTTTTATATACAGCTTGGTGAAACTTTTAAATGTTTAAAGATTATTAACAATTCTCTCTGGTAGGAAGTCAAACTAAAATTAAACTATCAACTAGTTTAAACCATAAGTTTTTTTTTAAATGCATCTTGAATTAAACCTTATTTTTTATCGGAATAAAGTAGGTACTAATCCACATCCAAAATGGTATAGTCTTTTGAATCAAAACTAAATCTGAACTTTTGTTTTGAAGCTTTATCAAAAGTTAAACAAAATATGTATTTGGTTTGTATACTTTTGTTTCAAGTAAAGCAATTTTAGCCACAAAATCTTAATAATATCATCCTGACATTATTACTGAGTCGACACCCATTGATGACAAGATTTCAGTTCTATCAGATTCTGATCATCTTAAATACACCATAGAAAGGTTAGGTCCAGATTCAAAGAAGGATCAAGCTTGTTATTGCAACTGACATAGAAGTTAGGTTCCCAAGCAATTCTTTATAGTTGAAGGCTAGAATTATTTCTATGCAGTTGTACTTTGAAACTAATTGAAAGCAGGCCACTGCTCTTAAGAAACTGCACAGTTCAGTGTACAACTTTTATATTTTGCAACTTTTAGCATGAGGATTATCTGAATGGATATATAATTATAAAAGAAATTACGTAGTTTTGATTCCATGTTAGACGTAAAAAAAATACAATACAAAAAATACACTCAGGTACACTCAGGCACAACCAGACACACTCACAGACACTCACACACACTCAGGCACATCCAGGCACACTCACACACACTCAAGCACACTCAGGTACACTCCGGCACACTCAGGCACACCCAGACACATTAACACACACTCAGATACACTCAGGCACAGCCAGACACAACCAGCCCCACCCATGTACACCCAGGCACACCCAAACACACTCAGACACACTCAGGCACACCTGGGCACACTCAGGCACATTTAGGCACACTTAGGCACAGTCAGACAAACTGAGGCACACCTGGGTATACTCAGGCACACTCAGACATACCCAGACACTCTCAGATACACTCACACACACTAAGGCACACTCAGACACACTCAGGCACACCCAGATATAGCCAGACACACTCGGACACACTCAGCCGCACTCACACACACTCAGGCACACACAGCTACACTCAGACACACCTAGGCACACTCACACACACTCAAGCAAACCCACCAACACTCAGATACACTCAGACACACACACACACTCTGTCACACTCAGGTACACCCAGACACACCCAGACACTCTCAGACACATGCCCACTCAGGCATACTCAGACACACCTATACACTCTCGACACACCCACACACACTCAGGCACAGCCAGGCACATCTGGCTACACTCAGACACACTCACACACAACCGGACACACCCAAACACATGCAGGCACACTCATACACACTCAAACATACTCAGGCACACCCAGGCACACTCACACAGACTTAGGCACATTCAGACACACTCATGAACACCCAGGCACACTCAGGGACACCCAGGCACTCTCGGACACACCCACACCCAGGCATACCCAGGCACACTCAGGCACACCCAGATACACTCAGGCACACCCAGGCACACTCAGACACACCCAGGCCTTAATATGCCTTAATAAAAGATGAACTGCAATGATCACTATGGACCAAATTCAATTTACATCTTGAAAATGTTTTCTACTAGTGCAATAGGTGTTTCAAATCTACATTGTACTTACGTCAGAATGTTTAGAGAGCTGTTACTATATACATAGAAATCTCTATTAATGTCCAATAACATATTATATTATTTTTAAAATAATGCACATGCTATTTCTATCCCCTGTTGCTATTTAAGCAGGGTATGGAGGATTGCAAGTGGCAGAAGGACCACTGTAAGTAATCTTGTGTCTTTGTAATGCTCAAGTCAATAACATACTGGAAACAAAACAAAAATCAGGCTTGCTTTTATGAACTGTCTTGTAACTGCATTATATACTTTTTTTTTTTTCTGACCTCAATATTAATATGTGCTTAAGGGTGCAAAGAGCACACATTGAGAAATACTTGCTTAAAAAAGTTATAGATGTTCTCATTACTTAATGATGGTTTTCATGTGTCTAGAAGATGAGAAGGAATTTCTGCTGTTTTTAACACAGCCTTAGATAAATTAATTTCAGTAGAAAACGAGTGTTCTGAATGCAGATGTAAAAGAAAAATGCCTAAAGGTTGAGCATTCCAGTCTCTTATTGACTGTTCTCTCTCTGTAAACATATTCTTCTGGTTCTGGCTGGCATGAAGTTATGAGGTTAACTCTATAGCAATCTGCATGGTGCCATGTGTATGGTTTGTGTGGCCAGGTTTTGGTTCCAGGAGGGCTACAGGGGCGTCTTCTGTGAGAAGCTGCAAGAAGTTTCATCCATGACCAGCAGAGCCAGTATCAGTCAGATCCAGGACAGGTATGCTGCTGGCCAAGGCTGGGCCAATTAGAAATGTTGGTAAAAACTCTGTGGTAACATATTTAAGAGGAGAATAAAAGCTATTGCACAAATATAATTGCAGCCAGAGAAGAGTGGGGCGAGAATATGTGAGAGGAACAACTCTGCACTCCCAGGTCAGTGGAAAAGCAGGTGCAGGAGCTGCTCCAGGCACTGTAGCTGAGATTCCCCTGCAGCCCGTGGTGCAGCCCATGGTGAGGAGCTGTGTCCCTGCAGCCCGGGGAGGAGCACAAGGATACTGAGATCCACCTGCAGCCCGGGGAGGAGACTCAGGCTGGAGAGAGACCCAGCCTATGAGGAGACTGTAAGTCCATGGGAGACTTGTCTGGAGCAGGGTCCTGGAGGGGTCTTCAGACCCTTGGAGAGAGGAGCCCATGATGGAGCAGGTTTGCTGGTAGGACTTGTGACTCCATGGAGGACCCACACTGGAGAAGGCTGTGCCTGTAGGACTGCACCCTGTGGAAGAGTGACCCACGCTGCAGCAGTTGATGGAGAGTTGTAGCCTGTGGCATGAACACAGGGTGGAGAAGATGGAGAGAACTGTCTCCTGTGGGAGAGATACCATGATGCAGCAGAAGAACTCTTCCTGAGCAGAGGGAGAAACTTCTTATGATGAACTGACTAACTCACATTCTGTTTTCCTGAGCCACTGGGGGAGGAAGTATTGCTCAAGAAGGAGGGAGAGGGTTTTTTAAGGCTCATTTTACTTCTTATTATCCTGCTCTAATTTTTTGAGTAATAAATTCAAATAATATCCCCAGTTCAAGTCTGATAATACACCATGGTTTTGGCTACTGCTTAACAGTACTTTTTTTACACATCATCAAGACTTCCTCTGTCTCTCTCCCCACCCACTCCATCCTCAGAAAGTGAATTAATTGGATGTCAGCAAGAGGCTGAGTTGGGGCACAGACAGCACAGCCAATCTGAGCTGACCAAAGGGATGGTTGATGCCATGTCACATTCTGTTAAACAGTAAAAGCTGGTGGAATGAAGGAAGAAGAGGGGGAGGAATTAAATGTGTTTACCATGGTGTTTGTCTTCCCAAGTAACGTGCTAAAGGCCTCCTTCCCTTGAAACGGGTAAGCATCTGTCTTATGGAAAGTAGTAATTTAATTCCATATTTTCACAGTCCTTGCAGGGTTTTTTGTTTGTTTGTTTGTTTGTTGTTTTGGTTTGGGTTTGTTTGTTTGTTTGTTTTTTTGTGTGCGTACATAATTAAACTGGCATTACCTTGATGAATGAGTCTGTTCTCATTCTTTCTATTTTTCTTCCCATTTCAGGTTGGGGTGAGTGAGTGAGTGAGTGAGTGAGTGAGTGAGTGAGTGAGTGAGTGAGTGAGTGAAAGGCCGGTTGGGTGTTTAGTTACTGCTCAGGGTGAAACCATCATGCATATCTAAGTTATGTAAGCTATGAGATTCATCTGGGGAATAATCTGTGTGTAGTTACTGTGTGCGTTCTTCATTGTCTCAAAAACTTATTCAGGAAAACTAAAAATTACAAAATCACTTTTATTAAGTAGAAAATACTGTAGAAATAAGCAAAGCATTATTGTTTAAATCTATTCTCCTGTTTATCTGATTACACCACTGAACCATGATCTACTCTGTGAAGAAATCTCCATGTCCCAGAATAATCAATAGTCAAGCTATATTTCACAGGAGCATGAGAAATCATTAAATGTTATTTTGTCTCCTCTGAAAGAGCAGTGAAACTAAATCTTCAATTTTCTATAATGTTTTGCAGCAAGTTCACTGTGCATAGTGCTGAGTACATTTTAGTCTGTCAAGATGAGTTGTCTACTATTCTGGAAAATAGTTTAAAAAATCCAGGGTTTGTGCTTCTCACAGTTGATATTTAGTTAGCACAAAAAAAGTGAGGTGTGCTAATACTCTTATTATTGCTGTTACCATTTCAACTTCCATTTAAAAAATAAAAATTCCTTTCTGTTTTTGGATTTAAGTGGTAAATGGACAAACGTATTATGCAAGGTAACGACTACCAAAAAGCAAAACAAAACAAAACAAAAAACAAACAAAAACCCAAAAAAGCCCCAAAAAACAAAAAAAAACAAACAAAAAAACCACGACAAAACAAAACAAAGAAACAAACAAAACCAACAAAACCCTGAGCTTCTGTCCTGCAAGCTCTTTGTCATTTAAGAACCTCAGATATATAATCCTCCCAATGGAAGAAAATCTGATGCACACCAGAAAGGCTTGAAATTTCTTCAAGATTTTCTTGAAAGGTTAACTTGAGAGAAATTCAACATACTTTAGATTTTTTTCCATGTTACACATGAACAGTATCTTTTAAATTGGGTTTTAGTTATAATGCAAAAAACCAGCCTAGATAAGGGAAAATAAAGAAAAATTTTGAGATTAAATGGCGTGGTGATGCCCAGGGATGGAGGCTATGATTGCATTCTGATCAAAAATTTGAAGTGAATGAATAAGCCAATTGTACAGCAGTTAAATGATGAGGTTGCTGCATATGGAGCATGTGGTAGCATGCCAAGAGGCTCTGTACTTTTGTGGTATAGGTGAGAATGAGAAAAAATGGTTTTGGGAAACATTGATTTAACAAATTGTTTTCAGAAGATATAAATAAAAGTGCTAAATGAGAAGACAAGAAAAAATATCTGCAGAAATTGGTGCTCATCTTAAGCTGTGAAAAGGTCAGGCACCTAGACTCAGTTAACACCTAAGGTTCTGCTACATTCATGAAAGACTGAAACTTTCAAAGGGTAATTCATTGTAAATAGTTTAGATTCCTTCTACTCTAATGGCTCTATGATTTTATATATCTCATTCTATATATTGTATCCTAAACTGGATGAAATCCTGACTGGCCTTGTCTGATCTCATATCTGAGCCCATTTTGAGCAGCAGGTTGGATTCAGGTGACATTCTGAAATTAATTTCATTAATTATTTTGATCCTACTTGCCTAAATCTGTGATCAAAATATTTTGCATTGGATACATATTTTTCCTACTCAGGAAACACAGGCAAATTCTACAGATCTCATGCTTGAAGGCTGGAAAATATAATTTTGCCCTATATTTTTGAGTATACCAAGTTTCTTCCAGCATAAGTCATTACAATTTCCTGTGCAGCCCCATCAAGCTCATAGGCTTTATGTTGACCTGAGAGCACAGGTTCAGGACTTATTTTAGCTTGTCTTGTCCTCAGCTGATTTTAATTAGTTTTAACTCTCAGCTAGCTGCAAAATATATTTTAGTTTAGTCATCCCTTGTAGAAAAAGCAAGTAATTGTTCTGGCTGGACCGAACTGTGTGATCTCAAAATAAAATGTTCTGTGGAAGAGTGCAGATACCAGACAAAGTCCTCAACTATAAACACAAATCACTGCCATCCATCACTGGATGTTGATTACTTTCACTGAAAATCTTAATTTTCTCTTTCCTTGATCCTTCCAGAAAAACATTTCTGTGGCTTATCCTCAGACAACCCTAGAATTATATGTTTTTCATACTGAAAAAAACAAAATGCTCTAAGTAGCACTGAGTAGATCTTACTTTCCCCCACCCTCACTCTGCACCCATTTGTTCTTGTCTTCACCAGATTTTTGACATTCAGACTAACAATTTGAACACTTAGAACTTAGTTTTGGACCTGAGAGACTGACGACCATTTTTCCTGATACACACCATCATGCCTGTATAACAGGCAGTCTTCCCACAAAGACTTCATATTGTTTCCACCTGTCAGTTAGAAACACCTGCAATTGCAGCTTGTTCTGAGAAATTAGAAGAGGCAGCACTTTATGTTAATACCTCATTTTCAGCCATTTAATTTGAAGCTTTAGGTGCCATTAATCCCTCTTCAGTTTTTTGTATCACAATTATATTGTACTGTCTCTCCTCCATTTATTGTTGCCAACAGTCACTGCTCACTGAATGATGATAGACATGCCAGTACATTTATAACCTGAAAATAGAGCTAAATGCCATCAAAATCCATATAGTTTTCCAAAGAAGCAGATGCTAGCAATATTCTAAAATGCATAACAGGAAGGAAAGCAGAGTTACCCTGGCTTTTCTGAGGATGCTGAGCTTACGACATGACTAAGCTAACCTGGGCACCTGCCTGTAGGACAGTGAAGACATTTTGATAGGAATTTAGATAAAAGCTAGGTTGTAATAACTTTCATTTTGGGAAAAAATGTATTAGTCCACATAACTTGTTAGTATTAATTGAGGGAAAAAAACTGGGTTTAGACTTTTGGGTTTGATTAATTGGTCGGGGGTTTATCCCTTTTTTTTCCTGATTTAAAAAAAAAAATATAATTAAAAACAATAGAAACCTGAAATCAAGATTCAGTAAAGTTACATTTCAAGTTTGAGGCTTCGTGCACACTTGGTCAATAAAAAGCTCTAGACAGAAGGCAATTTGGTAAGTGATGTGTTTATTTGGAACCTGAGCTTAAATGTTCTATCACTTTTTAAAACAAAGTCTGGTGTATCAGACATAATGATAAATATTTCTATACTTCTGAGTGAGTATAAATATAGTTAAACTATAGTGTTTGTAAGTGTAAGAGGAACCACAGCTATGTCTATCAACCTCAATTAGCACACTGTTAAAGAAAAAGAAATTATTTTCAGCAATCAAAAAAAGTTTTTGAAATGGAACAAGTGAAACTTCAGTAGTTGACCATGGCAGTGTGTAATAAAAAAAAATGAAATTACTCGAGAAAACTTAACAAAGTCATCAACTGTCTTCTAGGCAACAAATCAGGATCAGAATATTTCCATCTGCTGTGCCTGGAGGGTGAATCAGTTAATCATTTTTTAACTTGGACTTTTAGATGACTATAATACATTGAGACAAAATCTGGCACAACATTCCCTCCTTGTCTCTCAGGAATTTACAATTTAATGGTTTAATTGTGTGGCCTATTATTCTGTGATGTTTTATTCTGTTTGCAGAATAGTACATACATTATCTTCTGTGATCAAACCAAAGAAAGTTTAATTTTTTTCACAGATTTGTTCACTAAAGCTAAGAGGGGAAAACAAAAAGGTAAAAAATGTTTTAATTGCTACTTCTGCCTCCAGTCTCTTTGATTATAATGGCTATAACTTACACTGAGGGAAGCAGTAACCTAGGAAATATCTCACCATATCACCTCTCTGGTTTCCTTACTTCCAACTCCTTTAAATGACACTCATGGGATTTTTTTACTGATCTTTAAATATTGCATCTGTCTTGAACTTGGAATAAGGTACCTATTGATTTCTTACCAGAGACTAATAGAACAGAAAAATAATTTTACTGATCTTTAGGTGAACAATAAACTAACAGGAGCCTTTTGTTGACTCATTTCCAACACCTTCTCAACAATGGTGTTGCACTGTATGTTCAGGGTAGGTTTGATTGTTTGATAGCATTTAAGTCTATTTTCAGAAATTAGAGTGAAGGCAATATTAATGTGTCATAAATCCAGCAAGCAGAATAGAAGACTAGCAAAGCTAAATGAGGAACTCCCCATGGAGCTCAAAAGGAAAAAGAAATTGTATGATTTCTAGAAGAGAGATCAAGCTTTGTGGGAAGATTGAAGTATCATGTTTCTCATATGCAGGGAGATGACATGAAAGGCCGAAGTCCAGTTGAAACTGGCTCTAAGAACCTGATAATAAGAGAACAGCTTCAAAAAGTGTTTCATCATTATGTCTGCTTATCATAATCACTCTTGAACACCTGAAAACTCTGTGGGATGGACTATGAGTAGCCTGGCTCAAGGCCCATAAAAAGGAAGGAGAAACTGGTGCAAAGCTCTGAGGGGAAAGCCAGGGGAAGAATCCCTGACCTTTGCCTTCCCCCTACCACCACCATCGCCTGCTGCGAGACACCCTGAGGCCCCCGGGAGCTGACACTGCCCATTTGGGGAGAACACCCTGATCATGCATCCTCAGACCAAAGTGACAGCAAGCCGTGGAACCCACACCCTGCTTCCGCATCCCGCGGTGAGAGCACTGCCAGCACAGTGAGGATGGGCCGTAGTGACCGGGAACGCATCTGCATCCCGGGAGATGGGCTGCTGCATCCCACAGGATGGGCTGCTGCATCCCAGCCATCTACTCCCGAGGTCGGAGAAGCCAGGTAAGATAGGAGAAGGCATATAAGACACTTCAAACAGCAGGAAAAAAAAAAAAAAAAAGACAAAAACGGCTTAGCTCCTTTCCCACCACGTCTGAGCAGCAACAAAAGTTGCACAGTGTGGTAATGACCTATCCTATACTTTTAAAATAACCTTAGCTTTTTCTAACTTTTCTTCTCTCTCTCTGTCTCTCTTACTATTAAATAAAAAGATATCAATTTTTGGAATCAACATTTAATCTCGTTTGGATTTTATCATGTTCTTTTGAGAATATTTCGAACCTTCAAAGTTATTTCTATTTTATTCACAGAGAGTTAATTCTCTGTGAGTAAACCTGTTCATAACTGTGCTAGTTTCACCTGGGGAAGGACAGACTCAGAAGTTTCTCTCTATGAGAACTTCCTCTGTAAGTTAATGGGACCAATTGAAGGTTGGTTTGGGTATTGACAGCCTGAGAAACTNACTTTTCTTCTCTCTCTCTGTCTCTCTTACTATTAAATAAAAAGATATCAATTTTTGGAATCAACATTTAATCTCGTTTGGATTTTATCATGTTCTTTTGAGAATATTTCGAACCTTCAAAGTTATTTCTATTTTATTCACAGAGAGTTAATTCTCTGTGAGTAAACCTGTTCATAACTGTGCTAGTTTCACCTGGGGAAGGACAGACTCAGAAGTTTCTCTCTATGAGAACTTCCTCTGTAAGTTAATGGGACCAATTGAAGGTTGGTTTGGGTATTGACAGCCTGAGAAACTAATTAGAGAAAGTTAGTTTGCTCAGTGAAAACACATTTGAAGGATGTAACCCGGGAAAAAGTTCTCATTTATTACCGGTGCCTAAGCAGTTAACACCAGCTCAGCCCGAGCTCCCTCCCATGAAGGCGTGGGAGGGCTCGGGAGGCTGCTGGGCCCCATCTACAAACCAGGGGATGTGATGGCCGGGGGAAGGAAAGGCTCGTTGATAAAACCTTAGCCCTGCTTCCTCCCCCACGGACCCATGGCTCCTGCTGCTGGCTCGGAGCAGCTTTGGAGTGGCCGGGCCCCCCCAGCCCCGCACGGCCTGAGGGGAGGCAGCCGGGCCCTGTCTGGGAAAGATGCAGTGGCCATGGGCAGTGTGGGGCTGCAGCTGAGCCCAGAAAGGCTGATTGAGATCTCAGCCACCCCCTCACCCAGCCTGGGTCTGTGGGGGAGGCAGCCGGGCCCTGTGTGGGGAGCAGGGGTGGCCATGGGCAGTGTGGGGCTGCAGCTGAGCCCCAGAACTGCTGATTGAGATCTCAGCCACCCCCTCACCCAGTGCGGCCTGGGCCTGGCCCAGCTTCTGCAGCTTCTGTGTGAAACTAACTCTTTAGTTCTCGGATAAGACTTACAGACTTCCGATTTTCCTTTGAATGAAAGGGAAAAAACAGAAAAGATACAAAGTTAGTGAAGTAAGAGCTAAGTTTCTTTAGATGGAAGGAGAATGAGAAGATGCTATGAAGGTTGGCTGAAAATCCTTTTGTGAAGTTGTAGGGATAAACTGATATTGCACTGAATATTCTTATAAACCATGGAGAAAGATATGGAGAGGTTGGAGTGTTCCATTTAATAGCTTGTTGACCAAAGGCATCTGTGTTAAAGATCCTTCACCCCAAGGAGTAAAGGGGATTTTTGTTTCTGGAAATGAAGCATGAACAGAGAGAAAGAGAAATGAAGAGAATTTTTGGTTTGGAACAGCTCATTCTTAAAAGTAAATACCCCATGAGTTTAACATGGCTCATAAGCACAGCTTTGGGAAAGCTGTGAAGATGGGAGGAGCCTCATAATTTGTAAGTTCTTTTCCTGGGCGGATGTGAAACGTGAGAATAAAGTCATGAGAAAACTGTTTTTTCTCTCTCCTCGTGAAAACGTCCCTGTGGCCCGACAAGAAAAAACTTCTCTCTCTGAAGTGAACTAAAAAGGACTATTTAAGTTGGGAACTGACTGAAGTAGTTTTTTAATATGTTTGTTTAGTTGTTATGAAGGTTGGGAGAAGGAAGGAGGGAGTGGTCTGAAAATCTTATTCTGAATTTGCTTTTCTTTCTCTTTATTTTTGTAGTCAATAAAGTTTTTTATACCCTTTTAAGTTTTAGGTCTGCCTTGCTCTTTTTTGCTCCTGGCTCTGTCTCACAACAGAAAAAATGAGTATATTTAAATTGGCAAGTCAAAACTATAACATTATTTGGTGCATTGGCTGGGAAACCAAATTAAGCCAAAACAGTAACACTGGCCAGTATGGTTTCAGATAACAAAGGCTTCTTAAAGTAGTTCCTGATAGCAAGAGGAGATCTAAAGATGTTGAAGATAGCCATCTGATTAATAGGGATGAAGAAGAAATGGAGGCATTCAATGAATTTTTGCCTCAGTCTTTAGTAATACTGATAGACCTTGGGCTTCTCAGTCACCTGAGTATGTGGATCACAAGTGTGAGGATAGTGACCCGGAAATTGTAAGGAACCAGCTGTTTCAAGTGAATGATCACAAGTCCACAAAACCTGATAGGATTCACCCCAGAGTACTGAGGGAGCTAGAGAATGTTACAGCAGGACCCGTAGCGATCACTTACCAAAGGTCTTGAGAGCTGACGCTAGCTGGACGCTAGTCAATGTTATTTCAATCTACAAAAACGTCACAGAGAACTACAGACCTGGTAGTCTAATCTCAGTTCCTGGAAAAATTATAAAGATTGCACTGAGTACTATTGAAAGATATTTAAAGGACAATGGAACCAACAGGGCCAGTCAACGTGGGTTCACAAAGGATAAGTCCTGTTTAACTAACTTATATCCTTCTGTGGTAAGACCACCTGGCTAGTGGATAAAGGGAAGGAAGTAGATGTAGTTCTTGATTTTAGTAATGCTCACAAAGCCATGCTGGCTGTGGCCAATGACTGCATTGTCTCTCAAGTGTTTTTCAAAACCCTCCCTAAAAGTGTTCTGCATAACACTATCAGGCACTGAAGTGAGAAAGGCAAGTCTGTAGTTTCTGGGGTCCTCTTTTTCGCCCTTCTTGAAAATTGGGACAGCATTCACCACCTTCCAGTCAACTGGGACCTCTCCAGGCCAAGACTGCTTAAATATCATTGAGAGAGGCTTTGACATCTGGTATTGTTTGTTTTCTTCCTAGACTGTTGTTATCTGCGATCTTAATAATTCTACTCCTTATTTCACCATTTAGGTACTGAACGAAACTGTCTTCCCTGTGCACTTCTCCAAATGCAAATGTTTCCATAACCCAAACTAAATAATTATTTGCTTAAGAGCTACTTATAGCACTCTGCAAATATGGATTTTTACATAGGTCTGTACATATTTTATGATAACTTATATTATGTAAAATTTGTTGGAGGTTGTGATCTGAAGGTTTAACTACTCAAAACTATACTAGGCCAAAGTTCAATGTATTGTTTAATCAATATTGCAAATTTAAGATATTAGGGTGCTTGAGTCTCTATGAATAATGTAAAAACTCTCACCAGTTACATCTACTTTGTACACATCTAATTCCTCTGTTGGAATTAATAAGCAGAATGGTAGGTTTGAAAAACTGGGACATGAGGAACTGTTGAAAACTTTAACTGTAAATCCTTTCTATATAGACAGAAATCAAAAGAAAGGAATAATATATTCCATTTCCACACATAAAACTATTGTTTATTCTAATGTAAAGTGTTTTACTCCTTTTGTTTTCACAGTTGCATTTCTGATTATCTGAAATCTATACTTTTTAGTGGAATGGCAGTTTTAGAACATGGATCTTAAAGTCAGAACTGCTTTATTTTCCTAGAGTAAGAGAGTTTTTTCTAGAGTAGGCAAATTTTATGTTTCAATCAAAGCTGGTCTTTCAGAAGATAACTGCTGAGCTGTAGAATTGATCTCATAAAATTGATCAGGGTCTTTCTATTTACCCCAGTGACCATTTAAGTTGCTCAAATGAAGTGGAAATACTATATATAATATGTCCATATATTATATGCTCTATTATTTCTTGCTAAAGACAACCTAAAATTATCTAGACCAAAACAAGGAGATAACTTACCAATTAACATCATTCCTTTACTCCTAATGCCTCTCTTTTCTCCCCCAAATTGAGCTGCAAAGCAGGGAAGGGGGATTGGGGGTTCATGGCCTTTCCATAAATGTTTATTTTTACCACTTCTTCCTTCTTACACTCCTGGCCTGTTCCAGTATGGGTGGTCCATGGTCTTCCCTCCATGGACTGTAATGTCTGCTCTGGAATGCTTGTAACCACATGTTGTAAGGAAATCTCTGCTCCAACACCTGAAGCACCACCTCTCCTTCCTTATACTGTGATGTTGCTGACTAGAGGGACTATTTCTCACATTTTGCCTTTGTTATTTGGTTTTTTTTGGTTGTATTTTTTGTTTTTTTGTTTTGGCAGGGGGATTGTTTTGCCTTGTTTTGTTTTGTTTTGTTGTGGTTTTTGTTGTTGTTGCTGTTGTTGTTGCTGTTTTTGTCACTGCTAACTGCGTTTGTGGAATTTTACTCTTTCTTAAATGTGATTTCCAGAAGAACCAGCAGCTTCACTGACAGACTCAGTTGTGTCCTGTAGGGGATCCATTGCAAAGCTGGTTGGAATAGACAGGAACAAGCATGGTGCAGCACCTGACCTTTTCTTACAGAGACATCTATATGCACATACCTCCAGTCCCACCACCACAAGTTTTCCATGTGCACTCAGTACAGGGACTGTTTGATAGAGTTGTGTTCTTCACTGTCAAATCTAGCTTTTAGAGTGATGTTAGAAAATCGGTCTGTTAGTGTTTTACATTTATAATTTATCTGTTTGAGATATAAGAGACCTGGAAGTAGAAATTAATATTTTCTGATCTGTGAGCAGGTGTGTGTTTTGTTACTAGACAACAACACCAAAAAGCTGATATCACTTCAGCTACTGCTTCTTCATACTTCACACATTAGGAATCATGAATCCTAAACATTTATGTTTCTCAATCCAAAATCAGCCATTAGAAACCCAGTGAAGACTCCGAAATGCACAGTGCAAAAAACTTAGCATTTCCTGGTACTAGTTTCGGTGACTCCCACTCAACATTCAAGAACACTGGCTTGTCCTGAAGATGACTGAGACCTTTAAATAGTCCTTGGTGTAGAGGATGCACCAAGTGGCTCATTTTTATTTCATTAAGATACATTAGCTTTAAGTTGCATACTGTGATCACCTTTGTCTCAGCACTGAAAATTTTGGCAATGGAAATAGATGACTTTTCTCAAAAGGCATCACACAGAACATAGGTGATTTTTTCTTTCGATGGTGCAGTTGTGTTGAAGCTCATATTTGAATATTAGATTCAATTGTAATATCACAGTAGCAATCATATTAGAAAAGTTTTTAATTATTGATACAGGTTTTTATTACAAAAATAACTATTGTATTTAAATTACTGGTTGGTGAGTAAGCACTATGCAATAAGTAGTTCAAGAATGTTCATTAATAGTTGCTGAACTTTGGCTGTCACAAACAATAGCCTTCCTTATTAAAATTATTTATGGGTAATGAAATTTCAAAATCATATTTCTGTTTCTATATATTGCACACAATGCATTCCATATTAATTAAAGGCTTCCTGTGTGCCATTATCTTCAGAACATTTTCATAGCTACCTTTTTTTGTGAATCTGGCTGCCTTACAGTTTTCTGTCCTATTTAAGATTCTTCCTAAATAGGATTCTTCTTTACTTCCTTTTATGCAAATAAACATTATTCAAGTTTAGATGGTTCAATGTACAGTACATGGGATAAGTAACTGTTTTTTACGGAGCTGGAGTTGAAGGTATTTTTGAACCCCATTTTGGCATTTGCTTGTGATTATAAAATCTGAAGTCCCTTTTACTAGCTTCAGTCTCCAAGTTTTCCCATACTTATATGGAACACAGAAGCTTTTTTCATCCCAGTAGATGTAAAATATTCACTCTTAATTATCTTAAGGGAGACAAAAAAAAAAAAAAAAGCCTTTCTTCTGAAGTTTTATGTTACCACATACCCCTTAAGATATGATCAGGCAGAAGCCTTTGACTTTTTCTCCATATTTGCCAGCCTCAGGTCTCAAAGGATTGTAAGCTTTCAACTCCATTTAATTTCCTAATTACTATTTAGATAATTAAGTTGCCCTTACTGTTCATGAGTGGCTCTGAGTAGGAATTACAAGACATTTTATAAATGCAGTCTGTACTTGCTTTTGAGAACCAGGGTGATTCTATTCTGTCTGTTCATGTTTTAACAAAGCAAAGTTCTATGTTGGAAATGTTGCTAATTTTATATGCAGACCAAGAACCTAAGCTCAGTGTCCTGTGTATGGTGAACTGATAAAATGTCCTTGTAAGTACAAAGTGCATCTGAAGTAGACTGTGATTATAACTTGTGCGAGCCATTATATGAAATTAAGATGTGTATTAGTAAATTTTTCATACAAATTAAATCCCCTGTTTGTTCATAATAATGTACTGAATTACATTTGTCTTATCTTGATAGCTTATAATTATTAACATTGTGAATTAAATTCATGTCTGTCACCACATCTTATTAATTTAATCTTATTAATTTCTGAATTGCTTTACATTTCAATTATTTTCTGTTTTGACCAACCAGAAAGTGCTAAACACCTCACAAAAAAGCAAAAAATATTCCAATCACAAAGATCTAGATAGAATAAGAGCAGTATTGCGTGGCAAATAGAAAAATTAAGAACATGGAAGAAAGATGGAGGAAACTAGAGTTATCAAAGAAAATATTCAGCTTCTCAGGGCTCTTAACAGACATAACAGATGAGCTCCAGCTCCTACCACCTCACCTCATCTTCCCCATCCCAACGACTAACAGAGCTGTCCTGAGGTGAATATATTTGATGCGCTTACAAATGAAGTCCAGCATCACCTCATTTTTGAGTCTATCACAGAGAAGTTAAAAAAATGGAGTAATTTTAACATAAGATAAAGGATGAAGGCTGTGGTGGTTCTACTTATTAACAAGCAAATCAGGGTTCCATCCCTCTGGGAGGCAACGCTGGTCAGGAGGGCATGGAGGAGTGCTAAGGGCAGCAACAGCTTTAGCCACTCGATTTTAATCCACTGCTCCATGCCTGTCAGTAGTCTCAATTAGTCTAACTACATTCCTTGCGTGGTTTTAAGAGTCCCACACCTTAAGCAAAATGCATGCCTGCTTCTGCGTGGCTCCCTTTCAAGTATTTATAGACCTCAAAGTACATAGAAATAATTTTGTCTTCTCTAATATTAAGCAGGTGACTATAAGAAGAGGTTTATGTTCACACATACAAACATTCTATGCATTTTTTCCTCATACTGTTTAAGGGTAATAGATATAAAAATATTTTCCTAGAATTTCAGTAGACTATATTGTGAAGGGAAAATATATGTTAAGAAACTGTCTATGATATTTTATTTTGAAAAACAGGTGATGTAAAGAGTTTTCAACTCAACCTAACAAATAGGTTTTGCATGAGAAGCTTGATTAATTATGTTTACAAAACATCAGAGTTCCATAATAAAATAAAGAAATAGCTTGTGGTTTCTTTTTCCTTTCCTCCCAAAAGAATTATGTGGTTAGGTTGCATCAGCTATTAAGCAGTTGAAAATAGCCAACAATGTTGTATTCAACATAAAATAAAGAGTTTCAATACAAGGGCTACAGGGCATTCTGTAAGGAGGGAGGGTATGTGCCACCTTGTGCCATTCCTGCGTGCAGGAGCAGGGCCTTCCCTGAGGGATTGCAGCCCATGGGGTGATCCTCATTGGAGCAGAGAAGCAGAAGGAAGTAAGGAGCAGGTGAGGAAAACAAGTAAGAAGCAAGGAGTAGCAGAAAGAAATCTTTGTGCTACAGCCTCAGCCTCCTGCACCATCTGTTGCTATGTCACCAAGGTGGGACTGAGTATAGGTGACAAAAGCAAGGGGAATTTAGAGTGGGAAGAGGAGAGGAGGAGTATTTGGTTATGCCTTTTGTTTTTCTTGTGGCAAGTAATTTGTATGCAAACAGAAGTCAATAACATAAGGCAGTAAGAGCAACACAGAAAAAAGAATATGTATAGGTCCTTATTTCTGGATTTTATTTCTGGGTATTATTTTATCCTTATTAGGATCAAAATAAAAACTAATTTATTTCAGCAGGATTGAATTTTCTGTAGTCAAATAGAGCTTGTCACAAACACATAAAAATGGCATGTTGCCTAGATTTACAATCTTTCTATGTAGGCTGTTATACTATTCTTTTTTTATAGCTGATGAAAAGAGTGCCTACAGAAATAAAAGAGATTAAAAAAGAAACAAAATTATATTAGCAGGCACAGATTTTTATCAGAGATATAAATATTAAAAGAAATCTTCCTGTCTAGAGAAATAGTCATGAGTAATCAGCTGAATTTTTAAAACTTATACTGAATGAAAAAAACAGTTTTAAATGTAGGTCATAAGAAACTACCCATTGTCAATGTTACAATAAAATTTCCTTCACATAATTATAGTGAACAAATGTTACACCAATTTATTAACGTCCACGTTTGGTAAAGAAGTTAGGAGGTACCAGTCTGTGATACTTAAAATCTCAAAACATTTCGAAGCCTTGGATTATTACTTGAACAGTAAGTTGAAATGTGTGAAGTACACCTTTGAAATAGAGGTATGTGAAGTGTGTGGTTGAAATAATATTGTGGCAGTGGCTAAAAATGGTATTTGATTATCTATGATGGTTTTGCATATACAGAAGTCATCCTGTAGCAGATGGAACGGTGCTAATGGAGAGGTTGAATGTGGAACAGAATATCAGAAAAACTTTGTTGTCCAAAAATAAAATTGTTCTGTGTAATCTGCAGGGCAGTGGCTTGAAAACTGAAAATTTGACACTGGGATCCCAGTGCTAGGTTACAGAGAAAACTAATACAATATCAACTAACCCATGCCAATTCAAAGCTGTTTAACAAAGTGTGATCTGTTAACAGGAATGTTTGGTGTTGAATCAGCTATTATCGGCATGCTGCACTCCTATTAATACTACCTTGCATTTTCTGTTTTGTTGAAGCTGGTCTAAAACTGCTTTAACTTTCAGATGCTTTAATGCAATAGTTATGAGTCTGCAACAGACTGAGATCAAATTCATATCACTATATGAACAGTTACAAGTTCAATACTATGAGCCTAAAATCATATTTGAGGAGCTTCACCAAAATCTATAGTCAAGAAAAGATGATGACTGTTGTCAGTGATAATCTTTTTTCTTTTTTTACAGTTAAAAGCAGTATGTTATTGCCCATTTCCCACTTCTTACTCCTTAAAAACTTATCTAAAAGTATTCTTGTTCTTGATACTAGAAATCAAGACTTAACTCCTTTGTTAGACATAGAGCAGTTGTACTTCAAAGAAAACCTTTCCCTGCAGAGATTTGCAACCTGCAAAGTCTTGAGAATATATTTATTATATATTGTGTTACATTAAGTTAAATTCATGTTAGCTTGGATTATGTTATGTTATATTATATTACATCATGTTATATTATTATTAGGCTTATTTATTTTTATTATTTTATTTTATCCT
>VXBI01004875.1:262449-285302 GCA_013397375.1 Toxostoma redivivum | reverse complement strand
TTTTTTTTTTAATTTTATTTTTATTTATTTTTTATTTTTATTTATATTAGTTAAAATTCTTATTACCATATCTGAAAAAGGGTACATAAAAAGCTGGAGCAGCATGAGGTAATAATAGATCTACATTAATATCAGAGTTAAATACCCATTTTATATAACGTTTTGAAAATAATTTCTATAAATGAAAAAGCCAACATACAGCATCACATTCTGTTTGAGGTGGCATTTTCAATAGCCTGTGGTAGCTGTCAAAAATATCACACATAGAAATACAAGCTAGCTGTACTAGTCCTCTGTTATCTGCCTAAAGAATAGGAAGCCAACATCAAACACCAAAAATTAATTAAATTTTGGATTGTTTCAAGATGTCTTAGTAATGTTCTCATATTTCACTAAAAATCCTTATTTTTTGGAAGTCATATTTTGATTGACTTTCAGGTGCAATCTGGTCAAAACGATTTTGAAATCTATTCAACCTTCCTATTAACTTCAGTGAATTTGAGCCAGATCCTGACAGTATTGTTAAAGATTATTAAAATTAATTTTAAAACAGTAAGTGTAGTTATAAAAGCTCATATGAACTAAGAAATATTGCCATCTTTCCAAATAGTAGTGCAAAGCAACCAATCAATTCCCTCATAATATAAACAGCAATATACTATTATGGAAGTACAAGGGGATGCTTCATTTGTAATTCAGGAACAGTGTGTCATTACAATTGACACACTAGGTCCAAAGAGTGCTAGCTATATACATACCTATGCTCATATATACTACTTTCCCTGTGGCCAGTTCAAATGTAATTAGAGCAATTATGACAAAGATAAGTGATAAGAACAGTTATCTTGCAGAAAATACGGTCATTTTTGTAACCTTTTATATATATTGTGATAAAGTTCAGATTTTTGGTTTTTTTATAAAGTTAAACTATGTCCTAGAAATAAAATCTTTCAGTAAAACTTCAGTAAAATACAGATGTATTTTAATATAATTACATGTTTTAGTTGATGGTTTCTTAGGTAAGAAAAATCATTAGATTACTTAACTAAGATAGAGATACTGTATTATAAAATTTCAGTGAAACTTGAATTCATTGAGTCAGAGATTCCCCTATTATTATTATAGAAGTTGCCAGCACTGTAACACGAACCTGAATAAAATTATCAAAACTAGTTCTACGGGATACTATTACTGGTATCTGGAGATATTAGGATGAATCATAAAGCTTTAATTATAAGTTGTAAAAATAACATGTTTAGATAGCACCACGTAGTTTTACAGGGGAAAGGAGAGGTGTGTGTGTTACGTTTCTGCTTCATTTTCTTTCAGCTTTAATGCATGTTTAATTATATATAGATGTATATATATACACACACACACACACACACACACATATATATATATATATGCATTACATATATATACAGGACAACTCTGTTACCAAGAGATAGAGAGTATATTGAATACTGTATAAAAAAACTTAACACTGAACTGAGGAAAATCAATTTTAAAAAAGTAGTCCTAAAAAAACCAAAACCAAATAAATGGGAAGGAAAATAAAGGATTCGAGTAAGCTGTCTGAGTTGGTAATTCACAAGAAACAAGAACACCATTAGAAGATAATATTGCTACAGAACAGAATATGCTGTACTTTCTGGCCTAAAGACAGGTTTAGTAGCAAGTGTTACCACAAAGCACAAACTATAGGAAACATGAAATTCTGGTTTAAGGATGAAAAATATTCCTACTGAACTAAAATTGCTTTAAAAATAGTTTAAAAACAGTCTCTATGATCTGAATAGCAAGTTTCCATTTTTTAAACAAACAATTCTAGAAAGTGTGACCACAAGGTCATGATATTGCTTGATCCTATAAAATATTTAAAATTAATTTCATTTGTTTGCTTTCATTTCTTTAATAATTCAATAGGAATCATCTTCTTGCCTTCACTATGTCCCTCCCATGTTAGAAAATCTCTGTAATGATTCAGCATGGAGCTGAAGTGGATAAAAAGTATAGGTTGTACAGAGCACAGTTACTATTTTGCGTCCAAGAGTGCTATGATTGCTTTAGAAAAGCCACATTACCATGCATATAAGGATTTCCTCTCATCAGGTCTCCTTAACTTTAGTTCTGCAGTCACAACTCAGCAACAATGGCTTCATTTTCCTTTCTGAATCCTGTGAAACTTAGCCCAATGGTCTCTTAGAGAAACGCACAAAAGACCATAAACTAAAAGACCAATAAAATAATCCAACTATATGGAAAAATGTAGTTATCTTTCCTTATGAAATTTCACAAGTACAAAAGACAAGTTTCACACTTTTGAAGAAAAAGCTTCCATTGAGTACTAGAGGCTGGGACTTCACTAGCAGGGAAGAAACCCTGCTGAGAAAGACCTGATGGTACTGCTAGGCAGCAAGCTGGGCATCAACAAGTAGCACTGGGAAACCAAGAACCTCCTGATATAAGAAGTGGGTGACTAAGAAGTCAAAACGAGATTATTATTCCTTTATCTTCAGCACTTTTTAGACTGTATCTGGAGTCCAATGTTAAAATTTGGATCCCTCAGTCAGTCAGTCATTGGTTAATTGGAGCAAATTCAGGCAAAGAGTCAGCAGGTGATGAGGAGCTGGAGAACTTTTACTGTGAAAAGAGACTGAAGGGGCTGGAATTGGTTGGACTGTAGAAGAGGTGGCTCTAATCTCCTAGATGGTGACGAGGTCATCAAGACAACGGAGCTGTTCGCAGTGCTCTGTGGAGGTAGGACAAGGTACAATAGACATAAACTGAAATGGGAGAAACTTTATCTGCAAGTGGACAGTCAAGCAGCGAAATGGACTGTGCAGAGATGTGAAATCTCCATCTTTGGTGTTTTTAAGAACCAGCTGGATTAAAATCTGAGTAACCTGGTTTGACCTCAGATATGACCTTGTCATGCAGAAGTTGAATTTTCAACATCCTGATGACCCCCATAAACTGAATTATCCTATGATCCTAAGGGTGCTTATTTGTCGCGTGGTAAAATAGAATGGAAACCTATGAAATAACTGTAAGGCAAAGATTACAGGTTCTTTTCATTAAAAAGTTTACTTGAACTCTTAGAATAAAAAACGTCTTGAAGACATTCAAAACTTAGAAAATCAAAATCTTCCCTGAGGTGTTGTGTAGCCCCGGGAAGACTCAAAACTTCTAGGAGCTTCGTTAAATTATACAGCTGTGTAACTAAATTATGGTACAACAAGAACCTAATTATTCTCCTTAACAGCCAATGTTGAATATTTGTAGTGCAGAATATATACATAAACTAGACTGAAACTGCATTACCACACACACTATTGAGAATAATTAGCATAAAAAGAAATATTTTATTACAAAATATCAGTTTACAAAAATAATGTATGACAGAACGATTGGTTAAAAAAAACCCTTCTAATCAAGAAATGGCACTTTTTTTATTTTATAAGATACTTCCAAAGCTACTGTATGGTCGTCAGCAAAAGTTCAGATTGAGTAGACGTGTCTAGAGAAAGAAATTGCTCTTTCTTACTCTGTTGTGTGGCTTAGATATACAAAATACAAATAGATTGAAATAGGAAAGAAAATATTAGTAAGTAAATAGGCAAACATTAGTCCTATTATTTGTGTAAAAAGGAGACAAAATTTCTTACAATTTCTTTTTTTGAAAGCAGACTAGTTTCACTTGAAGAAATGCTGTGTAACATGATCAAGAAGAATATGTGTAACTTGATTCCTTTTATTTAAATAATCAGATAAACCACTTTTAAAATAAATTTCTCTTTTTCCACAGAGTGAACAGAATACACAAAAAAATCAACACGTTCCTTCTAATTTACAGGAAACAAGGATTACCAAGGACAGTTTAACACATATCATTATTGTACATATTGTCAGATAGAGTCCTAATTAAGAAAAAAATATCCATAAACTGGTAACATTTATGAAGAATTAAGACAGAATCATGTTCTTTCACTTTAAGAATCCAGACCTTGCAAATGAAATAACATATTTTTCCCTCTTGAACATATTCCTTATAGAAAGGACAAGCACACATACCCCAATAATACATCCAAATTAAAACCAGTATTTGGTAAAATGATGTTGTCTTACAAGAATGTTTGATAGGTGTGTATGTAATCAAGGGTTGCTATCAGTAATTCTTAACAGTGGCTATTTATAAAATTATGCTCAAGTTGTTTTTTTTTTTCCTTTACTGTGAAAAGACATTTATTTCTTACTGAGGTTAGCCAGTATCCTCTATTTCCATCAAAAATGGGACAGATTCACCTTTTCCACTCAAGTTAACCTGGTAGTTGCAACTAAGATAAAACTTCATTTGAATTCAACTGATATATAGGAAAAAAAAATTAAAAAATATTAAAAGAAATTAATCTAAGTGAAAAAGAAAATAAAACAAAGGAACCACAGCCTTTCCCTCCACTGCACAACTTTCTTTTACAGATTTCTTTAACTCCTTAGTTTTTTCAGGGGAAAAAGGTCCCAGTCTTACAAACTACTTTCTTTCTCTTCCAATGTCATTCTGTCTTTTTTACACATTTTCTTCACCTTTTGACAGAAATTTGAAAACATACAGAGGTACATAAGTTGTCTCACTGTCTTGTGAATCTTTACATAAATTCACAACTTTTACTGAAAACTTTCCTAAGCATGTGCAGGAAGGGCATCTTTGTCCATGCAAAAATTAAACAGATATAGTTTTCCTCCATCCTCCATATTGCTGACTACTATGACTTATTATCTATAAGTAGTAGCCTTTACTGAGATTTCACACAAGGAGTTCACTCTTAAGTTTCTGTGTATCTTAATTTTATAATTATATTAACAAGTCAATTTACAAAGTTTAAACCAGGTCACTAGAAATAAAGAACATCATAAATTTTACTATGAAGTTTTAAAAAAATATTTTTTTCTTTATATTAATAAATATAAATCTTCTGGAAACTGGAATTTAGATGAGGGTAAATTTATACACATCTTGCCCAATTTTTCCCTCTTTGACAAACAAGAATGATTTTGAATAATTTTAAACCTAAAAACTAACACTCAAGTATTGGACTAAAAATAAATATCTGGAAATTTTACGTTTTTCTTTTCTCGCAGCTAAAAACAGTGCAGTCTGCTGCATTCACACACACATAGGCTAAGCTAAGAGATAAGCAGCCATCATGTCTTTTGCCTAGAGCAGTGGTTTCCAACCTTTAGGCTATGCTGAGCCAAATCAGCTCCTTCCTGGGTTTGGAAAAGCCTGGCAGCAATTATGAGACTCTCTTGTGAATACTTATACAGAGGAATGAGATTTTTTTACACTATATATACAATCAAATCTGAAGTCTATTTAACATTTTCCAAGCAGAAGCCAACTTATTCTTTTAGATATGCAGCACTTGAATTTAGGTATAATTTTTTTATAAAGGTTGCTGTTAGCATAAAAAAAATGCTTGGTATAATTATATTCACATTTATAAGCCTAAAATGTTGTATGAATGAATGACATCTTGAAAGCTGGGTTAGGTTGTTATTATGATTTTAAATATGTTCTCTATTTGGTCTTTCCTCTGTTGTGTTTTGGGGTTTTTGGGGGTTTATTTTTAGCTTTTTTTCAATTTTCTTTATGTGTTTCTGAGATATTTTCCTTCCAATTGCTGGGGACATTTTCAGTTTTCATTAAACCAAAAGAAGTTAGATATGCTTATTACCTCTGTCCACAGTGTTTGTCATCCTTGCTTAAAGAAAGTTATCAGCATTAGGGAAAGTCAAGCAGTATTTTTCAATTTTTAAAGTTTGTCTGAGTTTTGAGATTCCTGTTCTTTTCTTGGACTTTCTTTATATGTGATTTTTCTTGATTTATTGCCAACAAGAAGAAATTAAATGTTCCATATCGTGACTGTTTCTTGGACAAAATTGTTAAATACATTGCAAGTCCTCAAAAGTGGTCCAAGATGAGACTAACTGGCATGTGGTCATTCCATTCTTCCATTTCTTTTTCTTTTTAAAAATAGGGGTTATTTTCCCTCTTTTTTAGTCAGTGGGAACTTTGCTGAACTTTCACAACTTCTCAAATAGGCCAATGCCACTTGCTCTGGCAGTTCCCTTAGGACCTGCATTTACATCTTGTTGGGTCCCATGTGCACCTTCAGTTTGCTTAGATGGTCTCAGACCTGGTCTTCTCCTTCAGTGGGAGGTTCTTCATTCTCCCAGTCCCTGACTTCATCTTCTGCAACTCAGTAGCTGGCTGGAACACTTGCTTGGGAAGACTGAGGCAAAGACTGAGTACCTCAACCTTCTCCACATCCTGGATAACTAGATCTCCCTTTTCCTTCTGGAGGGCCCAGATTTTCCACAGTCTTCCTTTTATCACTGTTCCACCTATGGAAGCTTTTCTTATTGCTCTTGTTGTCCCTGGTCTGATTAAATTCTATCAGGGCTTCAGCATTCCTAGCCTGATCCCTGATTGCTTTGACAATTTGTCCCACTCTGTATTCTTCCCAGGGTACCTGTCCTTGCTTCCACCCTCCCTAGGCCTCCTTTCTGTGTCTGAGTTTGTTCAGGAACTCATTGCTTATCTCTGCAAGGCCTCCTAGCATTTCTGCCTGACTTCATCTTTGTTGGGATGTATCACTCCTGAGCTTGGAGGAGGTAGCCCCTAAATATTAACCAAATTTCTTGGACCCCTCTTCCCTCCAGGACTCTATCCCATTGTACTATACTGAGCAGGTCCTTGAAGAATCCAAAATCTGTTATTCTGAAGTGTAGAGTAATGCTGTATGGTCTACTTATTGCCCTAAGGAGCTTGAACCCTACCACTTCATGGTCACTGAAGCCAAGGATATCCTTGAGCATCCCATTCCCCACCAGCTGCTCCTTGTTTGTAAGAATAAGGTCCAGTATAGCACATCTCTTCATAGAATAAGATCCAGTATAACACATCTCTTCATTGGCTCTTCTATTACTTGGAGAAGGAAGTTATCATCAATGCATCCCAGGACCCTTGTGGATTGCTATGCTCCTCCAACAAATATCAGGATTTTGAATTCCCCCATTAGGGCTAAAATTTGTGAGCATGAGGCTACATCTCTATGTCTGTAGAGGACATCATCTGATGGATCTTCCTGGTTGCATGGCCTGTAGCAGATCCCCAATATCTGAACCTGTCATCCCTTTAATCCTGACACTTAAGCTCTTGGTCAGCTACTCATCCATCCCCCAGCAGAAGCCTACGTATTCCAGCTGGTCATTGACATAAAGAGCAACACCTCTCTTCCTGTCTTCCCTGTCTGTTTTTTGTAAAATGCCTATATCCTTCAATTTCACCATTCCAGTCATAGGACCCATCCCACCACATATCCATGATTTCGATAAGACCATAGTCTTTCAGGCATGTGTACATGTCTAATTCCTCATTTATTCTCCATGCTACATGTATTTGCTTAGAGGTATTTAATTTGGGCCCCTGATTAAGCAAATTTACTGGCTGAAGTGGCAGGAATTACTTTGTGATGCTCTTCAGGTGTTCTCTTGCCAACCTGCATCCCTCTCAAGGCTTTGGGCATCTCTTGCTGGCACTTATATCAAACAGGCAGGAGTAGGATTGAGGTTCCCTTCCCACAGTAAGTTTAGTTTAAATCCCTCTTCACCAGCTTGGCAACCTTATGACCAAAGATGCTCTCCCCTTCTCTGACAGACAGATCTCATCAGTCTCCAGTAGACCAGGTGTCAAAAGTTAGCTCCATTGTCTAAGTAGCTGAATTCTTGACAGTGGCACAGTCCCATACCCATGTGTTGATCTTCCAGATTCAACTGGCCCTTTTAAATCCCTTTTGTTTGACCAGGAGGATTGATAAAAAAATTACCTGTGCTTCAGAGTCCCTTATTGTCTCCCCAGGGCCCTGTAATCCTTCTTGACCCAACTCAGATTGTTCCTGTCTGTATCACTGTTGCCCACATGAAACAACAGTAGCCAGTGAATTAATGAGACTTGGTAGTGACTCAGTGACATTATATAAGACCGTGGTAAGAAGCACACCTCCCTGGAGATCATCAGGTCAGCAAATGGATGCTTCCATGCCTCTCAGAAGTGTGTTGCCTCTCACCCATTGCCTTTTCTTAGTTTCACTGCTTGTTATAGGGTGACCAGATTGGGCTGTCTATCTCAGCTCCAATTTTTCTCTGATAGAATGGGTCTTTCTCTTCAGTTTGCAGAGCAGCAAAGCAGTTCTCCAAGGGCATCTCAGGCTTCAGGGGAATTCTCTTCCTCTTGTGTGTCCTTGCAAGCTGCTGCCTCCTGGCAAGTCTTAGCATTCCCCTGGGGTTTCCCTGGCTCAGGAAACCCCCATCTGTGTGACCTTTTCTGCTGAGAAACACACCTGCTCCAGAGCTGTTTGCCTTGGTGAGTGAATATTTGACAGGAAGGGATGAAAACCAGACAGGAATTAAGTTTCACAAGGCTCCCAGCTGATTTAAAACTTTCTTTAGAGTCTTATTTTAAAACCAAGAAATATAGTTATTCAACAACCAGTTTAAAGTACACAGTAAAAAACCCAGTATGTACATCACACTGTAGACAAAATGTCTTTCCCTTGTGACTACCATTTTTTAATTTCATGCTCACATCCTTTCTTCAAGAAACACTGATTACGTACTCTAATGTGTTTCAGTAGAGATATAACAGTTTAATTAACATTTTCTCAGGTTCAGAATACAGTTCTAATGTATGTTAGAGATATTCCTGAAAACAAGCTGCCCCGTAAATGTGTCACAAGCCTAAGTTTGTGTCTGTATAGGTTTTGGCTGGGACAGAGTCACTTCTCTTCATAGTAGGTTGTGTGATATTGTTTTAGATTTGCAAAAATCTAAAAATGATGTTGAACACACCAATGTTTTATGTATTGCTGAAGGGTGTTCACATAGGCCTTTCCTACTTCTCACACTTTCCCATCAACAGGTAGGCTAAGCATGTCAAGGCTCATTTGAAATTAATCTGGCTAAGCATGTCAAGGATAACGAAAAGGCTTCTTCAAGTACACCAATAGCAAAAGGAATACCAGGGAAAATGCAGGCCTGACACTGAATAGAACAGGGACCTTTCCAAGAGATGTTGCAGAGAAGGCTGAGATACTGAACACCTTCTTTGCTGACAGTGTTCACTGCCAAAGACAGGTTAGAGGCCAGGGATCTAACTCAAAACATCCGAGAGAAGACTGAAAAAGGAAGATTTACTCTCTGTTTAGGAGGATTGGGGTAGAAACCATTTAGTCAAACTTGACATGCACAAATCGATGTATGCTGGGTGTATGCATCCCAGCTGGATGCAGAGGGCTGAGGGAACTTGGGGACAGACCACACTCAATCATCTTTGAAAGGCTATGGTGATCAGGAGAAGTGCATAAGGACTGGAACAAAACAAATGTCACCCAGTCATCAGAGGGCAAGAAGGAGGACCCAGTCTACTTGGCAAGACTTTTGATGCTTTATTACCCTGGAGATATTTAAAATCTGTCTGGACACAATCCTGAGTAATGTGCTTCAGGGGACCTTGCTTGAGTGGGGAAGCTGGACTAGTTGACTTTCAGTAACCCCTTCCAACATTACCCATTCTATGATTATGTATATTTTTGTTATTTTTGAGTATTAAAATTAGTGTACATTTTATATTCGTTCTCTAACTGAAATTCTAATTTTGGGACACTCCTTAAAACAATGTTGATACATAGATTGACATGGTGTTACTATTATAAGAAATTGCTTATTTTATCCAGCTTTTCGTCATTGTACTCTCATTTTCCATCTTGAATTCCTGTCTGTGGTTCAATTTTCTATCTGTGTTTTTTGTCCTTGATATTGTATGTTAGGATTTCCCCATACAGTGCCTAGTGCAAGTGTTTCTTTTATAGATGTTATATTGATCAATGCTTCATTATGAATACCATACAGAAGGTAAAATACTTCTTAAAAGATATGCCTTTTTCCCTTCCTTCCTATCTGATTTTTTTTTTAAATAAGATAACTGTTTCTTTTAGAAATAAACTAAGCTGAACTGAATATTTAATTTCCTAGGGCTAGTAGGAAAAACAAAGAAAAAAACCAAACACACAAGCAAAATCAGCTCATATGCATACAAAACTATGTCACCAGATGAATCTTATTTAAAAATCTGCTGGTGTTTGCTTACATCTATAAAAAAGGTTAAAAACGTCAAGTAGAATGCAAGAAATCTAGGTGCAATTTGTTTGTTTGAAGGACTATTTGTCCATATGTCTCAGAATAAAGCCCTAACTCTGTTTCCATGAGTGAAGGAAACAGATATGTTACTTGCATTTAAGGGTTTGCATTTAATAGAGAGGTAAGATATCATTTAGCTTTTAATTCTAGTGACATCTTGCCTCAGTGGCCTAGTTTCCACATGAGGCAGCTCATCCAACAAATACAAAGTAGATTTCTCCCTGTAAAGCGATACCTTCCAGCTCCTACCAAACTCAGAATGTAAATGGGCAAGTGACACACAATCAGGGGAATTTCTGCCCTGTGAAAGCTGACAGCATCAAAACCCTCTTGAGTTTAGGAGTGAAACAAATGGTCTTCAAAGAGAGCCAGTATTCCATTTGGGCTCAGTCTGTAATCCAGCTGGAGGTAGATATCAGGAGTTTTTGTGCTGGAAGCAAATGAAGAGCTGCTGGTCAGCACTGTCTTTTCTAGGAGGGTAAATGTTTCCTAAGCCAAATTCCTCCACAAAGTAAGTAGAAACAGGTGACAACCCTAGTTTAATTAATGTGTCCACCAATATCTCAAAGTGGGCTCTTGTACTCATTCTGAGTGTCTCCCTAAACAGTATCATTGTGATAATGTTCAAAATTGAAAGTGGTTACGTGCATGACCATCATATATTATTCACTGTCAAAATCAGTTTGAAGATGGGAATTATATCCACCTATAGAATATATAAATATTGATTAAAGCCGATTGCATAGTCTTTCAGTTTAATAGCTAGGTTTTATGTGTTCTATTCATAATTGAAATAATTCTAACCCAATATCAATTTATGAAATAGAAGTCTCTATACTTTAGTTTCCCATGTTATGGGCCATACTAATGATGGTTATTGCTCTTCTTGGAAGTGCAAGGTGGTATTTTCAGGTTCACAAGGCTTGTAGAGAATATCTCAGACATAACAGCAACCACCTGGCTATTAGACAAATTTGGAATCTCTGGCAACACTTGTTTGCTCTTTGTTTGTGAGATACTTTTAATACGCATTTCTTCCGCTGAATTTTTTCTGCAGGCTCTGAGGGTATATTCAGACAGAAAGACAAGTTTCATCTTGGGCCACAAAAAGTATACATTTAAACTTGTTTGTTCCAGATGTACTATTGGACTTACATTCACTAGTTCTTCAGGCAAAAGCACTTTCTCTCTTTTTTATCTGCCAGAACCACAACAAACTTAGTTGCATACATTTTCAAAGAAATGTTTGCAATGATCCAGTCTAAAAATTGATTCTATATCCACAAACCTTGCAAAGACCCATACATCACCTTATGTTTCTGTCTTAATAAAAAGAATGATTTTTCTCTTTCACTCAATTTTCTAGCTTTCAGTCTTTGAGGTTTTTTTTTTTTATTTTTTTTTTCTCTTCTAACATGTGTAGTGCTTTAAAATGTAATTTTCTGTTCTCATTCATCCATTTTCAGTTTCGTTCTGGTCCCTCGGGGTTTTATTTTTCTCTCCAACTTTGTCTTTTATTTTTTATACAACTTTGACAAGTACAGTATTAGAAGTTTCTTTTTAAGGAATCTTCCACTCTAGAAACAAATCAAGACAAAAGAAAATCTATATTTTGCAGATCATTTACTGTGCCTACACTGTCTGCACACAGAACAAATATAGAAGAAAACATTGCTACTGAGCGAATGATGAAGTGTATAACATCATTAATCGTTCCAAGTACTGACATTTGCTAACATGGTACCCTTCCTACAATATTGAACTGCTCACCCAGTTATTTGATTTAATAAGAATTTAAGGAGACCTGCACAACCAAATTCTGAATAACAGGTTTTTAGAAACATAAGAGACTAAAGTAAAGAATTTCATGGTGAGTTTTTAAAATTGGAACCCTGTTGTTTCAGCTATATTTGAGAGTCATAATAATTTGGAGTGTTCCCAGGAACAAGCTTCATTTAGAATCTGATGCAGAAAGATATTCAGGGAGCAAGGAATACACGTCAGGTATAAATAGTAGCTTCAGTAGACTAGAAAGACTTGCTACAAGAATAACAAACAAAAACAATTAACATTTTAACACATAAACAAGGAAAGAAAATTGCACAAAAAGGAAGGCTAAATAATGGGCTTTTTTCTCAAAAAATAATTTAAAATAACAGACTGAGAACAACAATATTTCTGACAACTGTGTTGCATTTTGTTTGCCTTACAAGGAAATAACTAATGCATAATCTCTTTCAAAATAATTGTTTTTTCATATTAGTTTAATTAAATATTTCTCTTTTTTATTTTATTTCTACAAACTTCTTCTTCAGTGTGATCACTGCTACATTCCCTTTACTAGTCTTCCCATGACACAGCATTAGCAAGAAATCAGGCATTTATGACATTTGGCTTCATTATTTCCATTTGCAATCTATGCAAAAATATTTTTTCTAATCTGGTAATTGGTACCTCTTCTTTTATATAGGGGAATATACTTGTAAAAATGGACTTTCAGAATTCTTAGAATTTGTGGGCAGTTCTGCTAAAAATGTGCCTAGCCTAGGAATACTGCAGAAGCAGTGTCAAGCACTAATGCTAAGGGGAAAGCCCCTCCACTTTATTATGGAGCCTCTCAGATGCACCCATCAGCTCCAGAAGGAATTCCACCTTCTCTTGCTTTTCCTGAGGGACTGTACCTGTGATAAACTGACTAAAAGTGGCAAAGAAGTCCCCACAAGATTTTAGAGGGACATGAATGATTCTGTGTCAGGGTGTTATGGGGGAAGAGACTGAAGTAGAGAGATTTGTTTAAAATGCATTTCTAATGTATTTCCTTTTCCTTTTGAGGAAATAAAACTAATTAGCTTTGTGTTCTGCCTTTCTTATACTTTTGAGCTATTTTTTCTCTTTTAAAAAAAGCAGATCCATTTGGAACACAATTTGTCTTCCTCTCCCATATCCCACTCACTTGGCTGCCAGAACAAGGAAAATTTGATTCAGTCACTTGGAATGCATCTCAAAGAGGACACCCAAGGTCAAGTTTTGGAAGGTAAATAAACAAAAAGCAAAAAAAATGTAGCAGTATACATTAGTATGTATAGTATGTATTAGTGTGTATGTTAGTATACATATAATAATGCCTATTAAAGAGATTCTCTTCTGTAGAAGAGAAGTCTAAAATGTTCCCTCAAAAACACAGTGCTTAAATCCTGTCCTGAACCCAGTGCTCACATAACATCCTTTCCTATAGCTAAGCTCACCCATTTGCTTGTAGGTACTGAAAACTTCTCAATAAATACAGACTTTGGTTGGAGAAGCATACCAGTTTCAATCAGGTTAATAAGAAAATAGGTGAAAAAAATGATGCTGACAAACGTTTCTCAATTTTTCCTTCTTTTAAAAAGAATCAAGCATATTAAAAATGAAAGATTGAAATACTGACATGTGGCAAAACAATAATGCAATATGAATGCAATAAAAATGACTGCTAACAAATTTGTTGCAAGGCACAGCATTTAAACACTCCAGAAATTTACAGGGAGAAAGAAGAGAGAAGCATGAAGGATGGAACAAAATACATGTTTTGGGGAGAGAGGGGGGTGTTTGTTTGTTTTCAATTATTTATAGTAAACTAATATTTCATTTATCTTGTATTTAAAATACTATTTATAAGGCAGAAACCCACAATAGTGACTGAAACTCATTTAAGATTTAAATTTTTAAACTGTATTTTAAATACTAAATTGAACATCTGGTTCTTTAAAGATAAATGTATTAACTGCATGAATTTACTTCAAGCTAGTGTGTAATCTAATTTCTCTAAGAAAGAGCCATGCAAATGTGGGACAAGGAGGACTTGTCTAAGTCTTTTTATTTTTAAGTGTGAAGAATTCCAGGGTAAGGAGGTTGGAAAATTTTTTTAGTATATTAAACATACCTAGTATTCTCTTTGAGAAGATCAATTGTTAAGCTCACCAACTTTCTTCTGTTTACTATACTGGGAATATATTTTCTAATGTTGCATACTCTTCATCTATAATATTTCTGTCTCTGTTTAGATGAACATTAGCTGAACAAACCAGCAGAATTTGGGGTTTTGATCATGGTTTGGTTTGCATAATACCAAGTGTGCTGGCAGCAGATGGAGTACACCTATTTCAAAGGGGGAAAAGAATCTTTGCACATGAGTGAGCAGACCTCATTAAAAAGGCTTTAAACTATCCTTGAAGTGGGAAAGCAACAAAACCAGGCTCACTAGACAAAAGCCTGGGGGAGGCATGCCAAGGCTGGAGGACTGTGTGCTAGAGAGGTACTTCAGTGTGCCATCTCAGTGGAAGTAGGGCATGGGCTTCAAGGCAGCCATGAAGACAAAAGGATTACTGACATGTAAGAAACTATGGAAATGACTGATAATAATCACATGGGAAGTAGGTTTTCTCCCTCCAAAAAGGTGGTGGGACCAGCAACCCTACAGAAGTGCATCTACTCCAATGCACACAGCGGCAAACAAGAGACCTGGAAGCCACTGCACAGAAGGAAAACTATTACAGACATCATCACTGAGAGAGGCTGAGACAATCCTCACAACTGGAATGCTGCAATGAATGCCTTTTAACTCTTCAGGGGGCATAAGAAAGGAGGGAGAGGAGATGGGCAGCCCTGTATATTAGAGAGTGTTTTAATTGTTTACAGCTTAATGATGGTGCTAATATGGTTGATTGCTTATGAGTAATAGCCAAGGGAAAGGACAACTAGGAAGATATCATGGTAGCAGTCTGTTATAGACCATCAATGAAGAGGCAGAGGAAATATTCTATAAGCAGCTAGAAGAAGTCACCCAATCATTAGCCCTTGTTCTTGTAGGGGACTTAAATTTACCAGATGTCTGCTGGAAATACAACACACTAGAGAAGAAACAGTCTGAGATTCCTGGAACTGTGTCAAAGATAACTTCCTGATACAGCTAGTGAATGAGCCAGCTAGGGAAGGCGTTCTGCTAGTCCTGTTGTCTGTGAACAGCGAAGAACTTATGAAGGATCTGATAGTTGCAGGCTGCCTTGGGCACAGTGATCATGAAATGATAAAGTTTTCAATTCTTTGAGAAGGATAGGAGTTAACAAAACTACAGCCTTGGACTTCCAGAGGGTAGATTTGGCCTGTATAGGGGCTTGACTGAGAGGATCCCTTGGGCATTAGACCTAAATGGTAAAGGAGTTCAGGAAGGCTGGAATTCTTCAATATGAAATTTTAAAGGCAAAGGAGGAGGCTGAACCAATGTGCTGAAAGATGTGCCAGTGGGGAAGAAGACTTGTCTGGATAAACATTGATCTTTGGCTAGAACTCAGGCATGAAAAACAGAATTTATGAGTTTTGGAAGAAGGTGCAAGCAGCTCAGAAGGTCTACAAGGATGTCATGAGATTACGTAGGGAGAAAACTAGAAGGGCCAAGGTCCAGGTATAGTTTAATCTGGCTACTGCTGTAAAAGACAATACATTTCTATAAATACCTTAGCAACAAAAAGAGGACTAAGGAATTTCTCAATTGTTTTTTTGATTCAGAGGGAAACAAAGTAACAGACTATGAGAAACAGACTGAAGTACTCAGTGCCTTCCTTGCCTCAATCTTGAAGAGTAAGATCAGTTTTCTCAGGGTACCCAGCCCCCTGAGCTGGAACACAGATATGTGAAAATAATGAAACTGCTATTATCTAGGAGGAAATAGTCCATAACCTTCTATACTACTTAGGCATACAGAAGACTGTGTCACATGTAGGGATCCACCCAAGTATACTGAGGAAGCTTTCACTTCACGAGTCTTCACTAATGAAGACACTTTCAATATTTACCAGCAGTCCTGGCTAACCAAAGCAGTCCCAGCTGACTGGAGATTAGTCATTGTGATGCCCATCTTCAAAAAGAACTGGAAGGAGGATCAAGGAACTACAGGCCTGTCAGCCTCACCCTGTTTCCAGGGAAGTTCATGGGGTAGATCCACCTTGTGCCATCTCTCTCTAAATTATGTGAGAGGAGGCTGTACTGAGGTGAGGGTCAGCTGCTTTTCCCAAGTCACAAATGATTGGACAAGAGTAAGTGGTGACAAGTTGTGACAGAAGAGGTTTAGGTTGAGTAAAAGGAAAAATGTCTTCATCAAGAGGGTTATCCAACATTGGAACAGGCTGTCCAGGAAAGTGGTTGAGTCACCATCCCTGGAGGTATTCAAAAAGCATGTAGATATACCACTTAGGGACATGGTTTAGTGGTAGACTTGGGAATGTTGGGTTGGTGGTTGGAGTCAGTGACCTTAAAACTCTTTTCAATACATAAAGGGTTCTATGATTTAATTCATGTTTTTTTTTTTTTTTTTGGTCTAACTTCAGAAGGGTCCATAAATAACTTAAGAAGTACAATGTAGCATCCAAGGAACAGAAATTTTAAGATCTATACTGCATGCTTCATCCATTTATATCTTATTAGTGTTCCATAGATATGTTTTGACCCTTGCCATTTTGAAGGTTAATTATTGAGAGGTAAGGCTTAAATTTCTACTGGGGTTTTTTTTTGTGTGTTTTTTTGGTTTGTTTGTTTGTTTTGTTTTGGGTTTTTTTGTTTGGTTTTGGTTTTTTGTTTTTGTTTGTTTGTTTGTTTGTTTGTTTGTTTGTTTGTTTGTTTGTTTGTTTGTTTGTTTGTTTGTTTGTTTGTTTGTTTGTTTGTTTGTTTGTTTGTTTGTTTGTTTGTTTGTTTGTTTGTTTGTTTGTTTGTTTGTTTGTTTGTTTGTTTTGGGTTGTTTTTTCTTTTTTGAGGAGGAGTTTTTCTGATAATGAGTGTGTCATGGGGGAATTTGTGTGTTGTTCATTTCTCCCACTATTGACAGACACAACATTTTATTATGAAGTGTGACAGATATAAGAAGATGTAAATTTTAGTTATTAGATGTGATGGGAAGAAACAGTGGATAGCAGTTTTCATTCTAAGATTTGTATTGTACACTTTCTCTTCTGTTCCATTCTACAGCGCCCACACACATCAGACACATTATCTAAGTACCTGCTCCTGTGAAACCAGTTCAGTGGTAGGACCAGTTGACATGTCTGGATCTTGACTGGTGGCCCAGTCTCTACCCACAATTCCACCTCTATACTGAGTCAGAAATCCATGCATGAAGTGTGCTCCACAAAAAGGCATTCTTTCACTCTTTATTGCTTTCTAACTTAGATGGTTGAGATGAGTCACCAATGGTCTTGTTTGTCTTCTTAGACCAATTTCTTTGATTTTCTCCATAGATGTAGCCAGTTAGTGGCTGTTGCCTGAATCATAATTAATTTCTCTTCACTTAAGCATGCTGAAGGAATTAAAAAATTAACCATTCATTTGAGCTTTGTTTGTTTCCTAGGAATACCAAAACCATAAGAACAAGGTAGAGCTTTGGATTAAACACACCCATAACAATGTTCTATGCTTTGTTTTCCCAGTTCACACAAGGATGTAACTGGTCATCTAACAGGTAAGAGCTGGAATTGCACAGATATAGGCAAGGTCTCACTGAATTGTGTTTTTCATTAATGGATGAACAGTGAAAATTGTTGCTTTTTTTTGCAAGCCAGGTAGAGCAGATCCACAGAATTTGTAGAGACAGGTTTGAGAATTAATATTTTAAGAGTCATGGTAGTGTATTTCTAAGGCTAGCAATAATCAGGAAGCTTTCAAGACTGTCTCAAAATAATGGAAGATAAGATCTGAATGCTTTAAGCAAACCTTTTACAGACAGTATTTTATGCTAGAGGTTAAAGAAATCTAAAGCTGGAAATGACCCAAAACTAAAATCCTTCAAGTAAAGTGCTCCAAACTCTTGGCTATTTTGTATAAGACAGGGAACACTTCCAAAATAATTATTAGGCACAAATGAGAGCTAGATTTCAGGGTCAAATCTTCATAGTATGTGGCTCTCAGAATTGTGAACAGGTGAACTGAGATTTTTATAATGGCTTTACTTTTGCTGCTTGGTTCACAGATCACATGAGAAGTGATTTTTTCTTATATCTCATACCACAGTGTCGTTAATAGACTCCTGTCTCTTCAGAAAGCACACACTTAGGTAACTTTTCAATAAGGTTTTTGTTTTACTTGTTGTCTTTTGTTTTCCTTCAAGATTTTCTTCTGGTCATACTGGTTAAAGAAAGTAGCAATGAAAGAATGAATGCTCGTCCCTTTTCTACTAAATGCAGAGGCAATTCTTTGTTGTTGTTGTTGTAGTCTGAGAGATAAAATAAGGACAAACAGACATTGCTTGCTTCAGGGTGCATGTTTTTATTAGAAATGCTCATGAGAGAACAAAACCTTCAACCATGAGAGCACAAAGGAAAGAAGCAAAGGTGTATATATATGTATAGTTAAATAACATAAAAGAAATGTATGAGAGATGAATGCAATTTTACAGGATAGACAGATTGAAAAATGTTGATAGTAAGGGTAGATAAAATAGCTAATGTAGCTTTTTTGAGGATCAAATAAAATCAGGTAAAGAACTGTGCTTCAGAGATGATCCTCTGTATTCTGTGGAGATTTTCATCCAAAGCACAGAGCTCTCAGAGTTCACTAGAGACTCCTTTTTTTCTTGCAGCCAGGCTCTTTTCCAAAATGTTTTCTATTATGCATGTCTAGATGCCCGAAGTGAAGGAAATAAAGTTGCACACTTAGAGAAAGCACACAGAGGAACATATGAGGACCACAGAGTAAACACAAGACAATTTCCTGAATTGGGTGACCATTGCTTTTCATTCTACATCCAAAATTTGAAGCTATGAGAAATTTTAGCTAAAAAAAATCATCAGAGTATAGTGTTAAATTTATATATTTAATAAACTATTAAAAATGTCTTAGTGTAATTTTAAGATTTGAGTTTTAAATGTGTAAAATTAATACACATTTGTCATATCTAATAATACTGGTACAATAATAAATGTTTATGACTTTTCTTTAAGGTAGAACAAGTAATCATATGTTCTCAGTTTCTCACAATGCCAGATAGAAAGAATGTTTACAGGGATTATGTATTTCTAAAAGATTTACTTCTATAGTTCTAAACTGTTGGTTTAGAATTCTAAGGAAAAAGACCTAGTTATCTTTAATTTTTTAAAATATTTTCTTGTCTCTCCTATTTATTTTAACCAGAGAGATTACTACTGGAGAGTCTAAAAGGATGGCTACAACCTTGTCTAAATTGCACTGTCTAATGCCTGTAAAATAAAGGTGTCCAGGAGAACATCTATAAAGCAAAACAAAAACTACAGCAAAAGAGACTAGTTCAAAATTTGTTTTGTTAAAGAGGATCATTCTCCATGACTCAATTGTTTCCAATTTCTTACTCATAACACAGTGATTAAGTACATAAAAGAGAGGCGTCACTTTTGAAAGAGGAGAACTCCAATTTGCAAAACAAAGTCTTCTGGCTTATGGTGGAACAGACCAACAAATACAGCTACAGTGGGCTTCTGAGACCATTTCCTTCTCCTTCTTTTCCATTGCAGTTCTCTTTCTTCCATCACAAAACCCCAAAAAACCCCCAAGAGTAGTATAGGGTTTTTCTCCCAAACAAATTTTATGTAGTCATTATATCTCTACTACGGTTATATCTATATCTATGTCCATGGTTTATATAAATAAATTATAGTGTAAAGACATTTGTTCAGTCAAATTCAAACCATTACAGTTTTTAATTTTACATGTAAAACAAGATCTGATGATGTCAGGACATGAACCACAGGATCAGATTTCTACTCCAAAGCATAAAGCCAAGTGGGGGAGGAAGAGTAAATCCATAGGTGTTTTTCAGAATCAAGGCTCTAGTGTTAGTGCAGTCTTGAATTTTAGGTGTCAAATGCTTGTCATCAAACTGCACTTTGTAACAGCTGATTAATTCCTAGAAATGGTGAACCTCAAAACAAAATCTAAATACCTCTCATTCCTCTAAATATTTAACGTAGATAAATTTATGATTTAATGGGAATAATAATAGAAATATAATAATAATAATAATAATATACCAACCATATGAACTTCAACAAGGGAAAGGGATGGATTCTGCACCTGGGATGGGACGACCATGAATGTACAGACTGGGGGATGAGATACTGGAAAGCAGTGCCATGGAAAGGGACCTGGAGGTCCTGGTCCATGACAAGTTGAACATGAGCCAGCAGTGCCCTGGTAGCCAGGAGGGTCAGCCCTGCCCTGGGTGCATCAGGCACAGCATCACCAGCCAGGCAAGGGAGGGGATTGTCCCTCTCTGCTCTGCACTCGTGTGGCCTTACCTTGAACATTGTGTGCAGTTTTGGGCTGTCTCATTTCTCCACCTCTGTGGGATGGGGAGAGAAAATTAAATAACTCATGGATCAAGACAAAGACAATTACTGTCACAGGTAAAACAAACTTGACTTGGGAAAATTTAATTTGATTTATTGCCAACTGAATAGAGTGGAATTTTTAAATTTTGTCTTTGGGAAACTTCACCGCACACACTTCTTCCAAGGCTCAGCTTCACTCTCATACCCAGCTCCTCCCTCTGAGCAGTGCAGGGAGAAAGGGAATGGGATGCATGGTCAGTCCTTAGCTGCACCTGTCTGCAGATTTTTTCTCATCACATTTTCATCCTCTTTCACCTTGGGGTCTCCACACAACTGCAGTCCCTCCAGGAAATATTCACAAACTGTGGTGTGGAGTCCCCTGTGGCCTCCAGTGTGGACATATTGCTCAGTGTGGACATATACACGGAGGGTTTTCTCCACAGAGTGTTGGGAAAACACCTGCACCAGCATCAGGAGTATCTCCTACCTCTCCTTTTTCTTTGGCCTTTATGTTACCAGTGCTTTTCCTCATGATGTTTTGTTTTTGTTTTTTTTTTTCTCATTCCTCACTGTTCTCTGTGTTTTAAACATGTTTTCCCAGAGATGATACCAGCTTGTCTGAGGGGCTCAGCTGTTGCCTGTGGTGGGTCTGTGATGGAGCCAGCTGGAATCAGCTGTGCTGAGCACAGGGCAGCTCCAGCCTTTCCTCACAGAGACCATCCCTGCAGCCTCTGCTGCTGGCGCTGGGCACCTGCACACCGTGCAGTACAATGCATCAAACAAAGTGCATTCCAACTATAGCTGACTTCTACTTCCTCAAATTCCAGCACTTTTATTCCTCTCCAGGAAATTATCCTGACATTGCTCTCCTTTCAAAAGTCAGAGAAATTGAACTTCTATGACTTTCATGACAGTCAAGCTTTAATATTAAAAAACTAATTAAGCAAATAAAAGGTATGACTAAGCAAGCAAAAATTTAATGTGTTTTCCCACTTGAAAATTTATCTATCCAATCAGTCATCTCAACCTTCCTTACTTGGTACATGTTTGACAGTAATTGAATAAAACCCCCCTATATTTGGGAGAAAGCATGTACCATGTATTCACTCAGATCAAAATTCACTTTTCACAATGGCCCAACTGAGTCCCTGCTTATGAAAAAGATGTATATTTGCACCTACTGGAATCTGATGAAATCACCAAGAAACATTTTAAACAGATAAGCAGCTGTTCTTCAAAATGCTCTGTAAATCTACTTCAAAATTGAATAAAGCCTGAAAATTTATTACAGCAGGATATATGTCCTGCAGGATCAGATAAGTTATTTAATATTATTTTACTGCACAACTAATGCATAATGTAAGGTATTTCTAAGGAAAAAAAAATATATATGCAGTAAACTTTCAATTTTTCATTGGCAATTCCTAACATGAACTTCTTTCTCAACTTTCATGGTGATATTAATAACTTTATTTCTATGGAATTATATTATTATGTGATAGGCTGTAACTATAATGTAACATATTGTACAAAAAACAATGGCATATGTGATTCTGCAATGCTGTGAGAAAAGCTGATAATAGCATCACAAAAGCTTCTTTACTTTCAGTTTTGGCAATTATACATATTATACATATTATGGTGTTCCAGCCAGTCAAAGGGAAGAAAGGCACAGACATTTCATCACGCCATGGAAAAGGTGCATACTTATAGTCTGACATGTGGTTTGTGATTTGAGTAATCTGTTCTTAAGTTACAATTATAATTATACTGGATGAGCACAATGTCAATCCAAAGATGGACAGATGGGTTTTAGCTGGCCTGGTTCTAGGGAATAAAAGAGGATAATTGCTAGAGTTTCCAAATATTGACCTGATTGAGGAATGATGTGTTGGGTTATTTTAACATCTGAGAACAGAAATCTACAAAATTTGATAAACTGTATTACTTCTTATTGTTATTTTCATATGTAAAGTAACAATAGTATATATTATCTGTGAAGTTAAATTATAGTTACAGCAAGTACTATAGTTTCCCTAGATAAGGCAATTTATCAAATTTCAGGGACACTGGTGGACTCAGTACAGGCTTAATATCTTTAAATTTTCTCTCTGTGTCCCTGCTGTTAACAGTGATGATCTTCCACAAAGAGTATCTTTCTCCATAATCAGACATTTAGTGCAGCTGATGTACAATTCCTTTTTTTTTTTTTTTTAGAGTGATAGCTTTTATAGCCTTTTTTCACCAATTTTTACCAGAATAGGGTCA